>OVBJ01002279.1:0-19147 GCA_900406535.1 Noccaea bulbosa
CATCGGCTTTCTCTTCTTCGTTTTCTTTTCTTTCTTTGTCGACTTTTTTTTTTTCTCTTCCTATCAATTTTTTTTTTCTTCTTCACCACCTTCATGATATACTTCCTTGATAATTCAAAATTTTAAAAATGCACCAAAAACAAAACCCTACACCCACCAATATAAACCATAACTCCACATTATAANCCCCCCCCCCCCCCCTCCCCATAAACGTACACCCTAACCTCACATTCCCCAAACTTTATTTTTCTTCTCCAACTTTATATTTTCTTATTCATTTTTTTTTGTTTTATTTTTCTAATTCTTCTTTTTATTATGGGTTTTATTCATCTTCTTCTTTGCATTTTTTAATCCTCGGCAAAGCTTGCTCCACTTTCCGGTTGACCGCGAGCTTTTGTCCGCTGATTCATCTTCTTCAATATGAATTAGGCCCATTTAGTCACATTTTGGAGAAATGGAAGGCCCATCGCACATATGGATCCTCCGGGTCAAGAAGAAGACCCGGTTCCATTTAGTCACTGACACGTCAGCGTGTAATCAGGTTATAAATTTCACTGACACTTCATTTTTTTTTCTTTCTCTGGCGGGCTTTTGTAATTCTGTTGCTACTCTAAAAAAGTTTCCTTGCTCGACTCTAAAAAGGTTTTCTTGCTGCGAGCCTGCGATGAAGATCATTTGTGTGCTATCGATCGACACCATTCTTAGTCTGTAAGTCTCTTCTTCTTCGTGGTTCTTATAGTTTTTCTGCAGCTGCAACGCATATGCTTCTTGATCCTCTGTTTGTCCGTGTTTGTTTTACGATTCGATTATGATCGATTCTGTTAATTGGGATTTTTCGTACGTCTTTGGGTTCTTCGATAGCACATGCTACTTCTTCTTCGTGGTTCTAATAGTTTTTCCGCAACTGCAACGCATGTGCTTCTTGATCCTCTGTTTGTTCGTGTTTGTTTTACAATTCGATTATGATCAATTCTGTTAATTGGGGGATTGTTGGAACTCATTTTTGATAATATATTTATATGTCAAAAATGAAGTTTGTTTGAATGAGAAATGGAGATCCAAGTGGGTTGCTTGTATAGCATAAAATGTAACATTCATGAAATGTCCCACATTGGAAGTTTGAGGTGCAATCCTCTTGTATATAAAGTGGAGAATTTAAACAAGGCTTAAAAGCTTGTGTACACTTGGGTGTATTAAAGAAAGAAGATAACCAGACTGAACTTATGTTTCGGGCCTCGGAAATTGGTAGTTGGGCTAAAGTTCATAAAGATTATTCTTTTTGACTAGAAAGTCTTTTGTTGAATTTTGTTATTGATTAAGTCAACAAAAATATCTTCTCGAATTGAATTTTGTAACCACAAAATTAATCACCATTAGTTTTGTAACATCAAATTCAATTGTGTCATTATGATGAAAGTTTGACTCTCATCATCTCTCCTCTTTACGTTGAAGCATGGGCTATATAAACAAGCCATGTCTTATTCTTCTCATCATGATGAAGATCATCGAACCCAAGAACAAAGACAACAATCTCTCACATCTTTTCTTTTATTTGTTTTTATTTTTGAGAGTATAACATAGAAAAAGGTTCGCAAGCTTATGTATTGAGTGATCCAATCATAAGAAGTGTGCAGTTTTATCCTGGGATTCGGAACGCCATGCAACCGTCACACTACGGGGCGTTTACAGAATTAAGGAAAGAGATCATATCTCGACTCTGCAAATCCGGTTTTGTTTCCTTAATTCTTGTTTATGTATCATTTTAATATTTTATTTATATTAATTTGTTCATATATTTTACTTTACAATTATCAGTCGCCTATTGTAGATTTGCGTTCCTACAGTTTTTTCGTATGTCTCTTGGATTCTTCGATATCACATGCTTCTTCTTCTTCTGGGTTTTCTGGTCTACATAGTTCTGATCAATTTGTTAATTGCTTCCTCTGAAAAATCGAATCTTTGGTTTGTTACTTTGACTCTTTGGTTTGTATAATCGCACATGCTTCTCATTCTTCATCTTGATTTTGTGCTGGGTTTTGTGGTTTACAGTTCTGATGGATCGATTAGCTTTCTTCACTGGTCATATCTTTGTCAAAATCATACTCTTTTAGTCTCTGGGTTTGTTGCTTGTATCTTGGATTCAATTAGTTTACGTCATCTACTTGATTTAGAAAGAAATGGGTTCTCACTTTGAGTTTTAGGTTTTACCTCATACATTTTTACTTTGTTGCATCAGGAAAAAAAATGTTTCGGCCTCAGCTTCACTTCTGTTGGTCTGAGCGTGGGCCTAGAAACTGCTTCCATGCGACCTTCCAAACAACAGAGCAAGCAGGACATTGGGCTGATTCGATGTGGATCAGAATCATTGACGCTCTGTGCAGCCTGTTTCCTGGAACCCATTATTGAATGTATTAGATCAAAGCATCAAGTCTCTGTGAACATCAAGCATCAAGCATCAAGTCTTTGGTTGCCATTTGGTAAGTGGAACACAGTCCTATTTTTGTATGTTATGGTTTTGGAATTTATAATTTGTATGCCTTTCTTGGATGCAGTCGTGTCTTGACCCGAGTCTTCCAGTTGATGAGATCGTTGCTGTTGATTTTGATGGCTTTTCTGAGTTACTAGGAACTACGATTCCACAAACTGGGGTAAAAACTTTTTTACTGTTCATTATCTCACTCTCTAAACACACACTTAACACCATTGAATGGAATGTTCGATTGTTCACAGAATATTTCAGCAGCTCAAAACCCGACTCTCCCACCACCTGGCACTGGTTCCTCTTTCCCCCCACCACCTAACCTAAGTGTTAGAGCAGCAGCACCAAACCTGAGGGTTATACCAAGTGGTTTCGCACTTGCTCAGTTACTAAGAGCTACGCTTCCACAAACTAGGGTAAAAACTTTTTTTACTGTTCATTAAACACACACTTAACACTATTGAATGGAATGTTTGATTGCTCACAGAATAATCCAGCAGCTCAAAACCTGACTCTCCCACCACCTGGCACTGGTTCCTCTTTCCCCCCACCACCTGGTTTCTCTGGCTCGTGGATTCGAGGTTCTAGTTCTAGAGTTGTGCCACCTGGTTTTGTGGAATATTCTCCTTTGATTACAAACGTTGCTGCGCCGCCAGTTGGTCTCGGTCAGGTAAACATATTAGTCTTGTTTCTACTGAAATAAATCCTTTTGATATCTCTTATACTTGTTCAATAGGTGTTGATATCTCTTATACTTGTTCAATAGGTTCAACCGCAGGTTGGAGATGTTGTTGAGGTTGTGCAACAGCAGGTTGGAAATGGAGATGGTGTTGAGGTTGTGCAACAGCAGGTTGGAGATGGAGATGGTGTTGACGTTGTGCAACAGCAGGTTGGAGATGGATATGGTGTTGACGTTGAGCACGATGTAGGTGATCTCAATCTTGAGCTTTCACTCGGCCCCCCAAACAAAAGACAGAGAAGATAATGAGCGTTTGAAGAAAGCGCGCCGGGAACAGAAGTGGTGAAAACTACCTTTTTGTTTTGAATTTTAGGTGAAAATACTTACAGAAAAAAAAAACTGTGGATGTACCTTTTTGGTTTGAATTTTAGGTGAAACGATACTTACAAGAAAAAAAACTGTGGATGTACCTTTTTATTTTGAATCCTACAATATATTAAAGAATAAACTTTTTGGCTGACGTGGCGAGCTCATAATTTTTTAGAGTATTTTTTATTTATTTAATTATATCATATATTTTTGTCCGGATAAAGACGCGGGTTTGTTAAACGGGTCGGTTTTTTTTTTTCTCCATTACTGAAACTTACTCGCACCTGCAAAAAAAAACTTATCTTCTTTCTTCTTCGTTCTCCCTTACAAAACAACAAACTTTGATCAGCTTCTTTGTTGTTTTATGACTTTGTCTTCTTACGGATCTCAATTCCTTGAGATTTCATGGGATTTCGCATCTGGAAAAACCTGGATCTTCTCCCATCTTCTTTCACCGGCGGTTGGATCTGGTTTCATGGTTGGATTTCGTTGTTTCCCTTATAAATCGGGAAACCTTAATCAGGTATGTTGTTCTTTTTGTATTTTGTCATCAGATCTCAATTCGTTTATATCATAATTGGTGTTTGCTGTTTGGTGTTTTTGGATTTGGTGTTTTTTTATTCAAAGTGAAATAGACTATTCATGATCTTCTTTATTCTCCATTAGTGTTGGGATTTCGTTTCTTGAATTCACTCTTCTTGAACAATCGATTTTTTTTTTCCAATGTTTCTTTTTCTCTTAAGCTTCTCATGTAAATCAAACTTCGTATTTCAACGATTCCTCAGTTTTTTTTCCGATCTTCGTATCTGATTGACTGATGAAACTTTGTTGATCTGAATTTCGATCTCAGTTTTTTTTTCCGTTTTTTGGCCATTATTTTAATTATTTGATTAAAATTATTGGGCCGAGAATAAAAACGGGCTTAAAGCTTTGTTGGATATATTTGTTAAAACATAATATTGGGCATAGGTTTAATTCAAAGTTAGGGGTTGGCTTTAGTGTGAAACCACAAGGCCTATGATGCCCATGAAATATAGTTGTTGTCCAATTCTTAATTTAGAGAAGCAATTTGATTTTACTACCATAGAAAGACGCGTATTCTTCCTCATCAAGACGAAATCAGTTTGTGTAATCAAGTTTTCTTCTTTTAGAAACATATGATCAATGCTCCTATTTAATGTTGCATAAGATTTCCTAACATATTCTGTTTTACCATAATCAGATTATCTATATTATTGTCATTTTTATTGCTCTGTTCTTATTTTCTAATTTGATTTTTATGCGTTAAATTTGATTTCCAACATTGTCGATAGTTAATTGGACAACAAGAAAACACAGCATTCCTTTTTTGCTTATGTTAGTTAATTCTTGATGAATAACATTTAATGGCATAATATTTTTAGGTGGCTAGACCTAAACATAGATATGAAACCTCATTGTCCTATATAAGGAGATCGGGAATTAGCTCATTTTATTCCCCAACTATTTGCAATGAGAATTTTTATTCTTCAACTATCACTTGCTCACTATAATTCCTCAAGTGTGAGTTGACTGCGCAAAATTATGATTAAAAAGTCAAATTTTCAAAAATAAACATACAATACTAAATAAAATAGTAAATTCATCATAATTTTCATTGTTAAAACTAAAAAAAAAAACAAAAAAAATGTTTATGAATCTTTTTGATGATTTCTAATAAAATTCAAATTAAAAATTTGATAGATTATTTGACATAAATCTTAAAATTAGGATCATATTTAATCTTCGTAATCCACTGAATCCGAACTAAAAATCAATATATATCTTATAAAGTTATCTTAAATTATTTATTTATAATTTTTTAAGGGATACTGGTAAAAATTATGATGTATTTACAAATTTATTTAACGTTTTATGTCTATTATTTAAAGATTAGTTTTTATTTTTGAAAATTTGACTTTTTAATTATAATTTTGCGCAGTCAACTCATACTTGAGGAATTAAAGTGAGCAAGTGATAGTTGAGGAATAAAAATTCTCATTGCAAATAGTTGGGGAATAAAATGAGCTAATTCCCGGAGATCATTCTCATTTTTCATTCTCATCACTTTCACACCCAAAACTCACAGAAGTTAACATTTTCCGAAAAAGTTATAGCAATGGCGGCAATTGTTGATGTTTACTTTGTCAAGCCTTTCAAGTCCCAATGGAGAATCCATGTTAAGATCCTAAAGAAATGGAAGCAGTACTCGAATGGTGTTGAAACAATGGAAATGATTGTTGTCGATGAGCAAGTAATAACCGCTGTGTAAACTTTAATTTTTAATAACCTATGTTTGGTGCTAGATTTTGATAGATTGATTACATACTAACAAGATAATCTTTGTTAACTGCACAATCAAGTGATCCATGTCACGGCGAACAAGGAATTCATTAAGAAAATGGATGTTTTGTTGGTCGAAGTTGAGACCAAAATTATTTAAAATTTTAGATGATTCGTTTTGTTAGTTGTAAATTTTATAGGTTGCAGCATATTCGACGGTGGTTTTGTGACTTTCAGGTTTTTGAGTTGTTAAACCTGTTCGAAAAGGGGAATTGACAACTCAACTTAGCTTAAACTTCTATTTTACAAAAGCCAGTTCGAAGGTTGGTTTCTTCGTCTACGTTCTTAAATTTTCCTTCAAAGCTTATTAGAGATAACCCAATATGTATATTATATTTCAAAATTTTGGTTGCTTACATAGACATTACTTATAAAGCTTTCAAAGAATCTGACTTCAACTTCCGGCGTTTTATATGATAGTTCTGTAATAGTAATACGTTGATCATATTCAAAAGCTTTTACTTTGTTGTTTTATAGGCCAGACTTAAAGTAATGAGCACAACGATTAAAGCCACAATCTTCATTACAGGGACGTAAGCTATACACTGTGGTATTCTTCTCAATCTTATAGGAAATTAGCCAATTACAGGTTGTCTCTATCTATTGAAATCCTTCGTTTTAAAAATTTGATGGAAAGTTTTGTTATGTTGGGCTATTGATTCCATGATCTAGCTAGATGAGGCGAAAGAAAGTGGTGAAAGAGTTAGAGCTGGAAAAATAAATGTGGCTCTGTACGAAGTTCACCTCTATCCTCCAATGTTGTTTCTTCTATTGTTCCAGGAAAATTCCATTTTTCCCTTATCTGATCTGATTTAAGTCGAATGACTCATTGACTAGATATTGAGGCCAAGGTTTCTGCTGTCACTGGAAGATATGTTGGTGGATTTTCATATATATATTTTTAACCTCTGTTGTATTATTTAGTCAGCTGCTTCTAAGCATGCTTTCAAGAATCTTTAAGCATTTATGCCAATGTAGTCAGTGTTCACTGTGTTAAACCTTTTGGTGGCATAAGTTATGTGTTGCTCTTCTACAGAAGCTCAGTTTTTTAGCTTACAAAATATAGTGTTTGGCATAATACATTTTTTAATCTATTAATCTATTAAAAGATGCCAAACATTCTCTTTGTATAGGAGATACTAGATGCAAAAACAGAACAAGCAATGAATTAGAAGATAAAACAGAGGCACTCTTGAAACTCCTTAAAGAGAAAGATCAGCTGACGAAGATGGAAAAAAAATGATAATTTGAATATTTGTTATATATTTATTCACAATGTACTAATTACCGAAACACAATAGGATTTCAGAATTGTTGTCTCCTCTTCCAATAGAAGAAATAGAGAAACGAAAAAGAAAAATCACAACGTCCAACCAAGTACAAATATTTTCAGGGTAATTAAACAAGCTTATTTTCTATAAGCCTATGTTATGTGTTTCCAATAGCTACTTACATCTTTATTTTTAGTCCAATATAGTTACTCGAAATACCAATACCAAACTGAACTCCACTCGAAATAGATGAAACTGAACCAAACCAGAATCGACACAAATACCCGAATGGGTCCTAAATTTCTATACCAGAAAGAATCGGACCTGAACTAGAACCATACATATATAACATAATTTTTAGATAAAAGATTAATCTAAATTCGAAATTTACCTGTAAATCACTAAAGTTTACCATATACACGCGCATTAGGCGCGTGCAATCATCTAGTTAGTATATCATTTTTGTATGCTTTATTTTTTTGCTTTTTAGAAGTTGTAAGAAAAAAAATCAAACGAATTTTTTTGAAGTAGTGTATTAATGGATTTCAGAACTCCAAATTTTAGCTATTTTAAATAGTCGGTTGTAAAAGTCCTATAATGCAAATTTTAATGAAAACGAAAAAAATCGATTATTAGACGCTATATAAGTATTTGATTATCATGATGTCAATATGGTTTATTTCCGTAATAATAATCAGGTAGATTATGTACTGAATTTTTTCTAGTGATAAAGCAAGCCTTCGTTTATTTAGGTTTAACCCTTAGCTCAAGCGGAATGAAAATTTTAATGGTTAGGTTAATTCGGTCAGAATGAAATAGGTGCATTTTCTAATACACTTAGCTGTTTTTTTTTTTTTTTTTTTTTTTTTTTTTTTTTTTTTAAAAAATTNAATAATACTTCATCTTTTTCATAATAAGTATCCCTTTAGCAGATTTTTGTTTTGTTACAAAATAAATATCATTTTCTGATTTCAATGCACATTCTCTCAATAATTTATCTATTTTGCGTCTAACTAAATAAGAAAAAAAATATTAAATACTATAGAATTTTAATAGTCAAATAAGAATAATATTAAACATTGAATTATTTTCTTAATTTGTGTGAAAATATCAAAATGACACTTAATATGAAAGGGGGAAATATGTTGTCTTCATATCTAATCTAGAGGCAAACCGCGTTTCACACTGTAATTTATATTATTGTTTATCGGTATAGTTTCAAAATAATTTGACGATAGAATTTTTTTCAATAAAACATAGTTATCAGCTAAACTAGTTACTGTTGTGAGATGTGTGTTGTGAAAACTATACCAAATATAAGACCACGGTAAGAGAAGAATACATCTGAATGGAGGAAAAACTGCATATTTGTCTAATAGAATGTATTTTTTTTTATAAAGAATGTAATTTTTTTATATAACAAGGAGAAAATTATTTAAGGTTTTTGAACTATATTATTTTGTTTTGCTTGCTCCAAAATTTTCTAAATTGTTTAGCTTCCTCCATTATTTTTGATATTAAATATTAAATATCCTTCTTATTTTTGGAATCTTGTAAAAAAATTTTAAAAAACTCAAATCTCACATTCTTAGAAGATATTTTCATATCGTCAAAATTAATAGTCACAATTTAATGGTAACCTAAAATTAGAAATTGTTTATTATCTGTGAATATTAATTGTGGAATATTCTAGTATTTATTTTGAATGAATAATAATTCATACTAGATCTTGATCCGTGCTAAAACATATTTTCGTAAATATTAATCCTCAACAGCTATCACAGTTCTCAACAACGCGGAAGTGATAATTCAAATAAATAATAATAAATTCAACCAATAATATTTAATTTCAAAAAATATATTAAAACTAGCAACCTGACACCAGATTTGTATAAATAATTTAAAACCTTAAACTCAACAACTAAAACACCCTATCATTCTCTCCTCGGCCCTATTCCGCGATCACAATTAGTCTTTACCTGTATCACATAGTTATAAGAGATGCGTGAGTATTATCATAAATATTCAGTGAGACGATCATTCCGTCTACAAGCCAATTACGCAATTACTAGACAGTACAACAATAAACAGCATAACCACAATGCACCACAATATCATAATCACAACTAAACAGCAACAATAACCACCAATAGCAAACTCGCAGAACATTATTCGTGTAATATCCGCAAACAAAGGAATTGAGAATTTAGCCTGGTGTCGAGCGACACCAAAGGCTGGTGTCGGTCGACACCATTCCGATTGACAATTACCTGTTTGATTTAAGTTGTCGGTTTTCTCTGGTTATAGGCAAGGAAACCCAAAAACTTGAAATAAAAGATCAGTGTTTTTAAAATCAGACTGGATATGGAACCGAATGTGCCTTTGGATCATGGTTCAACTTGGTCTGATCGATTAGACCGGGTTTTCTAAATTTTTAATAATAAATATATTCAGATAGTGAATATAGAAAATATAAATTTGTAAAAGTTATAAAAATAAAATATAAATATAAATGTATTAAAGTTATATGAATATGAAACATTGTGGTTCTATAAATGAAATTATCATGATAAAAATATTTAAAAATCAAAGTTGAAATGTAAAAATATGTTTTAAGAGTAATTATACACCATTTTAAAAATATTTTTCTGTATTTACATTTTATAACTTATCATATTTAAATAACAATATAATTTTTGTAGAGTTTTAAGATAAAAATCTAAAAATTATTGCACAAATATAAAAATCGGATTTTCTAATTGACCCAACCCGGCTGGGTTTCGGTTTTTTTCGGGTTTTAATGAGTTTTTTTTTTTGCTTACTACACTGTTAGGTTTTTATGAAAACCAACTCGGGTTAACCACCGGTTCACGGTTGAACCGGTCATACTGGCAATGTCGGGTCAGTTTTTTTAATCACTGAAAAAGGTTCAGCCACCTTTGTTGGACATATATAATTTTCGAGATTAGAGTTGGAGAGGAGAAAAGTGGAGATTTCTGTAGTTTTGGAGATGGAATACTGTTCGCCAACACTGTTCATCGCGATTACTGTTCATCATATCTTCCCTTTTCCCCTTCTTCAATCCGCTTTGTCAAGGTGAGTGCCTGACTAAGTCCGGAATTTCTAGTTGGGAAATTGTTGCTTGAATAATTGATGAGTTTTGATGAATTTTGTGAGTTTATGTGATGAATACTTGATGTTTATGTGGTGTGGATCTGGGTTGATTGTGTGTTTCTGTGTTGTTGGATCAAACTCGGAATCGCTCTGTCGATCGACACCAGTCTGATTCAGTCAGACCACCCGGTTTAATGTGAAATGAAATTGGAATTGATTGATTTTCGGTTTAATCGAATTAAGTTGGCTAAATAAATTGATTAATGGTTTAATCTGATTTAATGGTTTTAATTGATTTAAGTGGTTACTTTAATTAATTATTTCGGATTAATAATTAACTAATATTATTATTTAATTTTGAGAATTATTTAATAATTATTTGGAGATATTTAAAATATGAGAAATTATTATTTAAAGGTGGTAATTGTTTAAGTGCCTTAAAATAATTGTGTAACAATTATTTTAAGTGGTGTAAATTAATTGTGGAAAATTATTTTAAGTGGTGTAAAATAATTGTGGAATTTATTTGAGTGTTGGGAAATTATTTATTTATGAATAAGTATTTTAATAATTATGAAAATTATTAATATTGTTTAATAATGTGAAAAATTATCCATTATTTGTGAAAATAACCTAAGAGATTTAAAATGATCTAAAAATTGCGTAATTGGCCTGTAGACAGGATGATCATCTCACTGAGTATTTGTGATAATACTCGCGCATCTTTTTCTGCCACGGAATCAAGCCCGAGGGAGAGGATGATATGATTTACTGTTTTGTTATTTAAATTCGTTTAAGTTGTTAGACTTATTTGCTTTATGTTATTTGCTTCCGCTAATTTATTGTTGATCTGATTTATTATTTATTTAATTTGGTTTTAAGACTTCTACTAAACTTGCTTAGTTATTTTTTTTTCAAAAGTTGTTGTTTCAACTCGTATCGACCGACACATCCACCGTGTCGCTCGACAACATTACTCGTGTTGACCGACTCATCCGTCGTGTCGCTCGACACTACCAGCTAGGTGTCGATCGACACACCCGATATCAATCAAATAGTCAAAATAACAATCACCCAACATTAACACATCATGAAATCAACAATAATTACACAATCATCAACCATCAAACAATCTCTAGTGAATCATGGGCTTACGGTTACGCACTCACTTCGACAACGGATTAAACAAAGGGAAAAGAGAGAAAACGATGAATAGTAATTCCGATGAAGAATGCGCGATGAACAGTAATCTCGATGAACAGTATACGATGAACAGTAATCCCGATGAACAATATACAATGAACAGTAATCCCAATCCCAAAAATCTAAAACATCTCTCAAATCGCCTATTTTCTCCTTTGAAACTATTTTCCTCGAAAATTGTGCCCAAAATACGGCTGCACCTCTTTTATATCGAGAAATAGGGTTTCCACCCCTAAACTGGCCCAAACTAGCGACTTAAATCGAACCTACTCGATTTTGCCTTAATCGGTGTCGACCGACACCACTCTTGGTGTTGCTCGACACCACACAACCAAACCACAGAACCAAACGAAAATCAAATCAAACCGGATTGATTTCCGATAACCGATGTCGACCGACACCTACTCTGGTGTCGCTCGACACCAACTAATCAGAGGCCGTTTTACAAATGTTAACACAATAATGCCTCAATCTCTAGACCGACTGCACAACAATCAAACAAGAACATGCACATCTAACCAGAAATCAATGCCTCAACGACCCCTAGACCGACTACACAACAATCAAATAAGAACATGCACATCCAATACGGAATATATACCTTGTATAACAATGCAAACAACACCTGATTACTTGGTGTCGCTCGACACCACCTCCAAAACTGCACTTTTTGGTTTACGGATGTTACACATGCTGCTACAATATTTTATGAAAAAACACTAAAGTATGTGATAATTATTCAATTATAAGTGTAATTTAGAGCTAAGATAATTTGAATTGTATGATGAAATTAAGATATTTATGGTCATTTATATTTAATCTAGGGAGACATATACTAAAAGTCTGAATTTTTGGGCTAATACAGAATTAAACGTGATAAGCCTGTGTGTTTGAGCCCTACTTTAGTCGTATCATAACATTGCATATCTGGCCCGTTCGCTGTCTTTTTTTTTAATATTAACAAATAAATAAATGAAAAAATAGTAAATCGATAGTAGTAAGTCTCTTTAACCACTTTTTATTTATTTGTAAAGCGAGATTGGTTTATACAGAATTAAGTCATGTTTAGCCAGCCAATTAACTACACAATTGAATTCTTGATTAAAAAAATTCAAGACATAAAAGCACATCTAAGATCTTTGTATATGAGAATGATTATTCGTGAAACTTGAAAACAGCTATGAAAAAAAAAAATATATATACGGTAAAATTGTTCATTTTCTCCAAATTATGTTAAAACAAAAAAAAATCTAAGGTTTGTATTTTTAGCCCACGTAAGAATAGTTTAAGTCGATTAGTTATATATTCTATATTTTTGGAAGTCTCGTGTTTTTTCTTTTTCATATTTGATCAGATTTTTTTTTTTTCTATCTCTCCGAAAAGATTTGAATTTTAAAAAATATTGGTTATGACCTGTGATGTTGCTAATTTTAAGTTAATTAAATTTATGAACATTAAGTTTCTTATTGTTTTAAAGTTTGATTAAAATATTGTTGTGACAACATATGGTTCTTTATCATAAGTCCTCACTTATTTGACTGAAATTTATTTGTTTTTGTCATTACCAAATCTCAAGAAAAATATATTTATATAAAACGGTATTCTTTGTGGAATTTTACGGGCTCTTGTAATGATATTGTTATGATAATAAAGATTAGTGTGGAATTTGGTTCGTGGATCACTTTGAGTGACACTAATTTGTCGTTTTTGTGTTTAGGGGCTCGATTATTTGTTTATACAGAAGAAAAATAATTCATTTTCCATATCATATTTGTCGTTACTTTTCGCACTCCATGTTTTGTGTCTAACTTGACTTCTTTTATAACCAAACTACAGGTCTTTTTTTTTCATTTCGTAATTTCTTTGATTTTTCTTTGTTTTCATTTGGTTTAGATAACAAAAATTACTACTTGTTCTGATTTGACCAGTGCCTTATCTGATTTCTAGCGGAACTCTTGTGAGCACTCAAGAAAAATTCATTGGCAGAGTTGAGAAAAGCTATGCCTTCCAAAGAAGTTTGAGGGTCTTGGTTTTAGAGATATTGGTCTTTTCATTCAGGCCCTCCTCGCAAAACAGGCTTGGAGGATTCTACAATTCCCAAACTCTTTATTAGCTAGACTTTTAAAGAGTAGATACTTCCCTAAAAGCGATTTTCTATTAGCGGGAATTGGGAACCGTCCTTCTTATGGGTGGCGGAGCATGTCCTTTGGGAAAGATTTGTTAACTGAAGGATTGGTTAAAAGAATTGGAAATGGAGCCTCCATTAAAGTCTGGTGCGAGTTATGGATCGATGATGAAGTCATGCGAGCTCCCTTAATGGAAAATCCAATAATCAACTTAGATCTTTTGGTGCAAGATCTTATTCACTTCAGAGCAAGAGGATGGGATAGGCAAAAACTGGACGACCTTTTCTCTCTGGCTGATGTTGTCAAAATTATGGCTCCCAAACCGGTGGTGTCAAAAAATGATTTTATGGTTTGGAAACTTAACAAAAGTGGACAATTCTCTGTGAAATCAGCTTATTGGTTAGCATATCAGATCAACAAGGCGGAGATCCTTTTCCAAGCGGCGGAGCTTCCTTCCTCAATATTCTAAAAGAGAAAATTTGGAACATGAAAACAGATCCAAATATCCAATTTTTCCTTTGGAAGGCGCTTAGCGGAGCAGTTCCTGTAGCGAATTGTCTAGCGGATAGAGTGATACAGCTGGATGGTCGATGCCAGCGTTGTGGTCTTGAGGGAGAATCAATAAATCATGTGATTTTCAATTGCACAATCGCTCGTCAGGTATGGGCTTTATCAGATTTCCCTCATCCTATTTGTGGTTTTGATCAAGGGACTGTTTTTTCAAACATTCATCATCTGTTGGCTACGAGTAACAATGGCTTATGCCCGTTAGAGTTAAGGAAAAGCTTTCCTTGGATCGTTTGGAGAATTTGGAAAAACAGGAATTTGTTTCTGTTTAAAGGGAAAACCTTTACCTCAAGAGAGACAGTAAAACAAAATGAAAACTGACACTACAAGAAACATAGGCCATTTGCGACGGAAATTCCCGTCGCAATTCCGTCGCAAAGCATCATTTGCGACATTGCGAGAAAAACATTTCCGTCGCAAATCGTTAGTCGCAATGACCTTTCCGTCGCAAATCCGTCGCAAGTTTGCGATGGAAACGTTTCCATCGCAAGTTTGCGACGTATTTAGTTCCAACGCAAACTTGCGACTACATATATTCCGTCGGTAACTTGCGACGGATTTGCGACCAAATATTTTGCAATCAGTTTGTGACCATATATATTCCGTCGCCAACTTGTGACGGGTTTGCGACCACATATATTCCGTCGCCAACTTGCGACGGATTTGCGACCACATATTTTGCGATCGATTTGCGACATATATGATTCCGTCTCAAACTTGCGATGGACAAAACACCGTCGCAAACCGCCGTAAACTTGCGACGGAAACATTTCCATCGCAAACTTGCGATAGAATGCTTTCCGTCGGAAGTTATTTATTTAGTTTTTAATTTTTAATTTTTATTTTTCAATTATTAAATTAGTTTTTTAATTTTTTTAAATAATAAATAAGTAAAATTATAAAAACGAAATTAAATTAAATAAAAATTTAATTAAAATATCGTTTAAAAACATAAAAAATTAAATTAAAATATTCATAAAAAATAATAAAACAAAAACTAAAATTCATTGGATCGGGATCCGCCGACTTCGACATGCTCGGGTCCGCCCTCGTCTTGCTCCTCGTCTTGACGCATACTGTCCAACATCGCCTTGAGCACCGGATCCGTGTTGTCCTAGTGGTTGAAGATCTTTTCGAACCCAGCAATATTGGACTGTGTTGCAGCCAGCTTCGACTCGGTTGCAGTCAGCTTCGTCTTGGTTGCAGCCAATTTCTCCTTCATCTCAGCAACCTCATAGGGATCCGGTTGCTGACTCGAAGCGGAACTGCAAACATAACCGCTACCAATATCAATTTGGGACTGAAGAGAACCAACCCCCGAATCTTTCCCTTTCTACGGGGAGCGGACTGAAAACAAAAAAAAGAAACATTGAAATTAAGAAACCAACAATATACATAAGAATTAAAATAATTTAAACTAAAAATATGATACAAATTTACCTGAAGAAAAAGCTTGTTCTTCACGGCCACAGAAGAAGCAGAAGCGGAGCTGTCGGGATCATCATTCTGAGTCAACTCTTGTAGTTGTGAGTGAACGGTGTTGTAGAGCTCCTCAGAATCCTCGTCCATGAATGTCCCATCCGGCCTCCGCTTTGCATGAACGAGAACCTCCAGCAAATCCGTCTCTGAATCCCCTCGTTCCTCGGCCTAAAAAAATAATTCTTGATTTGTTAAAAATGATGAGAAATTAATGAATCAAAAAATATTTTTTAAAAACTAATAATCAGAAAAAAATTTACAAGCTTTCGGGCGAGGCCTGCATATCCAATTCGGCCGGATCGATGCGTAGAATTTTTGTTCTTCCCACGAGCGTACTTATTGTTGTCACTTCTTTTCTGGTGATCAGGATCCAACCATTTTGCAACCATACGATCCCACACATTCTGCTCCCAGTGAAGTGGCTTGGCATCATCTCCGTTAGCCAAATACTTCTGCTTCCACCGATATACCATATCGGACAACCGATCATGGACTTTGGCGCAGAACTCCTCGTAAACCCGAGAAGTAAAGCCCGGTTGCCAATGGTACTTGTGCTTGAAAAAAAAATAACAAAAATAAAATGTTAGTGATCCGCAATAAAAAAAAAGATTTTTAAAAATAAATAAGAATCACATTAAAACTTACCGCAAAAGTACCGAACCGGCGTTGGAGAGCGGGGTCCTTTACATCTCTCCAACAAGTATAAGGATCTTGGTAATCTTTTTCAAAAATATCAGTCACCGCAGAAGCGACTGTGGAATCCATAAACCTGAAAAAGAAAACAATACCCTTTAACTTAATAAAATGTACAATATAAAATAAAACAAAACTAATAAAAATTAAAAAAAAAAAATTACCATAAAGTTCTTCGTGGGAGGTCTGGATGAAGATGAGGGAGGCGTTCATGACCAGGCTCCTCTAAAATGCCCCTAATGGCCTCATAAAATGGGGCAAATGCGGTCTCACGGCGGGCCTCAAACTGGGCCGACGGTCTCGGTGGGGACGGAGAGCGAGACCGGTCTCGCTGCTGCTGCTGCTCCTCTTGCTCCTCTGCCGTAAAACCAAAGGAACTACTAGCAGTGTGCCCGTGAGGAGAGAAACGACCTCCACGGGAGCCACCACGGAAACCCCCGGAAGCACCACGGGAACCCCCAGAAGCACCACGGCCCCCGGACGCTCCCTGATTCTGTTGGTAATCCTGTAAAGAGTTCCGTTGCACCATCTACAATAAAATTGAAAAATTAAAAAATTACCATAAGTGACAACAATAATTATATAAAAAAAAATAAAAAGTACACTAACAAACCCAAATAATTACTACTACACTTTTATATGATGTAACAATTTTGAAAAAAATATTCGAAAAATAATTTTAAAATTCTAAAATTCTAAAATTATTCTAAAATTCTAACATTATTCTAAAATTATTCTAAAAATAATTCAAAATTATTTTAAATTTATTCAAAAATTTAAAAAATATTCTAAAATTATTCTAAAAATTATTCTAAAATTCTAAAGCTAAACTAATAACATTTCCAATCTAATAATTAAAATTATAAACTTAAACTATAAAAAATTCTGTTTAATTATCTAACAATTCTAAAAAATTCGTATTAATTATCTAACAATTTTAAAAATTTCGTTTTAATTATCTAACAATTCTAAAAATTCTGATTTAATAATCTAACAATTCTAAAATTTTAGATTTAATTATCTAACAAAATCTAACCTAGAAAATCGGTGGCTGCGGCTACGAGCCGACGGCGGCGGAGACTGGCGGTGGTGGCTGACGGCGAGATGAGAGAAGGCGGCGGATCGGCGGCTGATCTGCGGCGGAGAAGAAGAAGGCGGTTAATTACCAAACGGCGGAAAATTACCAAACGGTGGAGAACATACCCGATCTGCTGAGGAGAGAAGGATAATGGCGGCGGAGAAGAGAGAAGAGAGGAAGAGGCTCCGCGTTCGCTCGGCTACGGCGGCGAGAGAACGGACGACGGCGGAGAACACACCGGATTTGTCGCAAGAGAGAAGAAGACCACGGTGGCGGAGTGAATAGAGAAAGAGAGGTGACGGATGTGGCAGAGAGAAGAGAGGAAAAGGTCGACGTCGGCGAAAAACGGTGGAGGTGGTCACCGGAGAAGAGGAGAAGAGAAAAAAAATCGCAGAGGAGAAGAAAAAAAAATTGTGGTCGAGGGGGTTTCGGCGGTTACGACAAGAGCTTTGGCAAGATTGAGGATAACCCACGGCTTTGTATATATAAAGATTTTATTCCGTCGCAATTCCATCGCAACGTTACGACAGATTTGCGACGGAAATGCCCCATTTCATCGCAATTCCGTCGCAACATTACGATGGAATTACGAGCGAATAAATTGGAAACCCTAAAATTTGCGACGGAAATGCCCCATTCCATCGTAACGTTGCGATGGAATTGCGATGGAAACTTAGGTTTAGGGTTTAGGGTTTAGAGATTTCACTACGGAGTAAGAAGGGTTTAGAATATTGAATATATATGCATATTAGTAGATGAATTTGAATATGAATATAGATTTTGAACATTCGTACATATATATATACATGGTCGATGTTTCAACAAAACCGTTTATAAATGTTATATGCATCATAAGCTTCAATGAGCTTGATATGTACGGAGTTCAAGAGAAACATATTTTATCTAGTAAAAAACTTTTACGGTTGCATGATACAGTACAAAATAAGATTATATTAACCAAAACCCTTGTTATACGAAAAATGGGAAACCCTAAACCCTAAAACTTGGGTTTCCATCGCAATTCCGTCGCAAATTTGCGATGGATTTGCGATAGAAACTCTAAAATTTTAGCATCCATCGCAAATCCATCGCAAGTTTGCGATGGACTTGCGATGGAACCAAAAATTTTAACAATCCATCGCAATTCAATCGCAATTCCATCTCAAATGTAAATTTTCTACCTTAATCTCCTCCATTGCCAACAATTTCTTCAACTCCACGGGATCATATTCCTGTATGCTGAGAGCGAGGAAGAAAATGGTGGATATTTCTGCTGCAAATGACATTCCTTTCATTTTCTCACCATTCGTCTCAAGATGAAACTTTCCACCACTGTTCCAATCAATTATGGTCCTCTTAGACATCAGCACACAATCTTTCCGTGCTTTGTCGTACTCTCCTTCAACATGGTTACAAACCTCTCCATTGGCATCTCAGGTTCTGGGTTACAGTGGGTCACATTTTCTTTATAACCCAGGACCTGAGATCCCAATGGAGAGGTTTGTCAAGATGTAGAAGGACGAGTACGAGAAAGCATGGAAATATTGTGTGCTGATGTCTAAGAGGACCAGAATTGATTGGAACAGAGGTGGAAAGTTTCATATTGAGACGAATGGTGAGAAAATGAAAAGAATGTCATTTGCAGCAGAAATATCCACCATTTTCGTCCTCGCTTTTAGCATACAGGAATATGATCCCGTGGAGTTGAAGAAATTGTTGGCAATGGAG
>OVBJ01002280.1:0-19127 GCA_900406535.1 Noccaea bulbosa
CTCTGGCACCACCTCAGCTTCTGGTTCCTTGCTATCCACGATCATATCAGTTGGCATAAAATTGTCATACTTATTATGTTTTACTTATGATTTGCATATATTTTGCTTATATTATACTTATTTTTGTAAAGTAAATTTTTGACAACTCTCTTTATTATGTAATAATTAATTGTTTATTTCAAATAACAATAATTTATTTATTCTAATTACTAAGCCAATTGTTTCAATTATAATTGTTAAGTATTTTAATTCTATTATTGGTCTTTGTAGTATTTACATTTTCATACGATTAAAAAATTGGGCTGTCAATAATATAAACACATTCTACGTCATCAAGCATCGACTAGACGAAGGTTTCGCTGGAATAAAGGAGGTGGTTTGTGGTTTTAACTCCAACGGGGTTGTTCAGGGGGTGTGCAACGGAGGATGGATTCATTGAGGTTGCTATGTGGGAGTGAGGGAGCTTTAGAATTTTTTATTTAATTGTTTGTTTATTTAGTGTGCTTTTAATCAATCATCCTTCTATTGATCTGGTCATTCAACATAGTAAATTTAGGTAGTTATCTTTTTTTAATATTCAGTCCAGTATTGATGTATGTTTATTGTGGTTTTAATTAGTCATTTCTTTGTTCAAGATTTCTTCATCTATCTCAGTTTCACAGGTTATTATGGTTTGGCTCTCTTCTTCTCTAATGAACCTGACCTGTCACAAATAGCAACTAAAAGTGGTAGTAGCTGATGGAGTCATGAAGAGAATCTAGAGTGATTATCGAAGTGAGATGGAATTAGTACCTCTTCCGAATCTAATATTGATGAACTTCTGGAGACAATCTCTGAAATTTTCAAGCACTGCCTTCTCCTGCTCCTACTCCTGCTCCGTGTATATATCTGCTTCATTGCCATTTGTCTTGGTCTCTTGACACTGAGAATCCTCTTCTCCATTGTATTGGGCATCTATGAGTTCGATCAGTCTTCCACATGATGATATTTCTTCTTCCGCATTAAGGCTCTCAGACTCACTAGATAGCACAAGGCACATGTTGTCTTGCTTATCATCAGTCTTTATACATATCCTGTTCTGGCTGAACACTGGCGTGTTGCCTGCTAATTGTCATCAGATTATGAAGGATGTATGTTGATGGCAAAGCCAAGAAAGATAGAATAGTATATATTTAACAAACTTGAGAACTTGAGATCATTTTACGAAACAATTGTATACCTGCTTTCTCTGCAACAGATTCAGATGCTGCTAAGAGAAGTGCGCATATATCTCCCACGTCCGGAAGATGGGTGCTGCTATATCCCAAACGAGACCTTTTCTTTCTGATGTTACCAAAAAGGTCCAGTTAAATATCTTTGCCTATTATAAGGTGAAAGAAGAGGAAATGCAAAAGGCGAACCTGTAAGGGAGTTTAAGAGAGCTCGATATAGGGGAACCAAGAGGATTTAGAATGGTATTTTCAGGCATCAAACTTAAAGGAGCTGGACAAGAATTCCATTGCTGTTTAGAACAGAGAGATAGTGAGTCTGAGGATATAAATTTCTAAAATTGTGAAGCAGGTTGTATGTTGTTTTCACTTGCCTCAGGAAGCTCTCGGTATCTTCTCCTCCGGTAAACCTGTGGGGACATGTGAGCAGAAATTCCAGGACTATAATTCATATAACCAGCAATATTGTGGCTGTTATTGCCGACACTGTCTCTGTTAGTATAAATGATTCCTATAGCATTGGCATTGCAATTACTCTCATAACTTTCGCAAAGCTTCCTGTTTTTTAGTCCCCAGGCAAAAACAGAATGCTTGATCCCTTCATTGACATTCTCACAGTTGATGCATTTACAGTTGTCTGAGCACATAACGTTAGCCTGAAAGCATTCACAGTACTTCTTCAAGCACTTGGTTCTTTTGCATTTGCAGCCTCTCGAAATCAGTCCAAGTTTAGCATCAGGTGCAGCCTTATACTGCGATACAAAAGCGCAGATCATTCCAGTTTCTTTCTTCAATCTCACAAAGTGATACGGTTTGAAGGACATACCTGCTTGTCAATTGGGCATCGGAGAGGCTTCCCATTTAAAGCATTTGAATTGCGATCTAATACGTTCATCAAAGCTGCTTCTCTGACATCACAGTTCTCAGGATTGTTACGACAATCAGCACAATCACAGTCGATACAGAACAATCCTGATGCAAAGCAGTCACAGTACCTAAAAACCAAGGGACATATATTCTCAAACAAATATCCAATAATGCATCAATTCAACCTTAAGCTCATCATCTCTAAGTGTTGTACGACGAATGTAGTATAATCCGAACTAAGAAATCTCTCTCAGCTTGCTCTATTCGACATTAGATTCGCATCTCTATCAAGCTTAACGCAATAATAATTCATGAAATAGTCTTACAATTTAAAACATTTGGACTGCTTGCAGCGACATCCTTTGTGCTTCCTCCAAGGAATCCCTTCCTCATCTTTCGTATCCTTCGTTTCTAAAGGCTCTCTGCTTCAAATTAGAGACCAAGCAAGATCAGAGAGCAACGCGATTATGAGCCACCATCTACTATCTAGTCCTTATACATAATTGATCTCGCATGTTATGGAACCAAATTACTCAAACGAAACGGATCTGGACCCAAAAAAAAAACAGTAGGAACTTACAAGAGTACCGAGAAATCGGAGGAAAGAGAGGAAGTTCTCTGATAGGCGACTCTGGGACGACGGGAGATAACTCGAATTTGGTAAAAACGAGATCCATAGTGTTCTTCTCTATCGCGATCGTGCCGGAGACATCGCTACCTGTCATATCGATCATTCACATAGCACCCGTACAAGCTATTCCCTTGATTTGGCGAACCGATTTTGAGCATGATCGGTGAGAAATCATCAGAACAGGATCAGATCAGTGTATGGAGAGTCGCCATGGCTGGCAGATATCCAAAACAAAAATAGATCGATGGATCCTAATCGGAACGATGATTATCTCTGGCGTCACTCTCGAATTTTTCGCCAGCATCTATGGTTTTCTGAGAAGAACGAAATTACGAAATTTCAAAATCGAAACTCGAAAGAGAGTGTGATCTTGGAGGGAATAGGGGTAAAAAGATGAGAAAGAGGGAAGATTTTCTTAATACTTTATATTGCCTCGCCGATGGAGTTGAATATAACTTTTTATTTTAATCAAATCTAATTAAAGTAAAACTCATTTTTTTATTTTGTTTTTTTGTTTCTTTTGCATTTAGAATTAATTATTATTAATTGCATGTCTTTATTTATTAATTAATAAAAATGGTGTTTAAAATGGCTATGTGCATAACCGAAGATGAAGATCAGCATCAAATCGAATGTGAAAATTAGCGCGAGTATCGCTAGGTTTATTTCTTTTGTTTAATTTTTCTTAGAATTTTGTATTTTCGGTGTAACTCTGGATATTATATATAAATAAAACAGTTGTTAAAAAAAAAAAGAATTTCATTTTAGTCAAATGTAATGTAATTGCATGTTGACATTATAAATTAAAAATCGTCCTCTGTACAAGTTCAAATTACAAATCTGTGATATACCACACTAAAATGTTAGCTAACCAGCACAGTTGTTTAATATCAACGGTCAGGATCACATCGGCTGGTTTTACTTAAAAAGAAATTTACGACCTGATAAATGAAAAACAAGTGGCAGAGTGCTTAACCACTAATCAGTAAATTACCCAAATACTACTAAAAAGTAAAAAGTGCTTAATTAGCTGGATTTCCATTTCTCTCCAAAATAATCCCAAGAAACAAAACGATCGCTTGTCACTTTTCCATCGCAGAAATACGCACGCACATGGCAGGTGCCGAAGTTTCTCTGCAAGACACTTGTCGTAAACTTAGAGAAGTCGCGTCGCCAAACGCGTCGGTCGCTATTCATCATCCACGAAAAGGCTTTTCTTTTCGCGATTGCAAACCTAAGAAGAACGGCTACGTAATTTGACTGTACGACTATGCAAAAAAGCAGAAACCTTTCATCGGAATTATCAAAACCATTTTTTAACGAACCACACACGTTAGCGGCACCTAAAAATGACCGCTACATTAAAGAGTTTCAACCACTTGTCCTATATCAGCCCTCGACTCCACACCTACACAATTTTCTCCTGTCGTCTTCCTCGAAATCAGCCAGCTACTTCGTTTCTGTATTCTGGGTTTCGATTCTTCCAACCTAACCACCTCTTCTGTAAGATCTCTCCCTCTCCCCCCTATTTTGTAATTTTATAATTTTATAATTATGATTTGAGGTATGGCAGTTCTGTTTGTGAGATTCTGATTCGTCTTTCTGCATTTTTTTAATTAAACGCATGTTACATGTTCGACAAAATGTCTAAAAGATTCGTGCTTTCGGAATTTGACGTTGATGATCCTTAGAACAGAACAATATGTTGTTTTGATCTAAAAAAACTGGAGTTTTCAGCATCTACAAGGAATACAATCTTCTCTTTGTTTATTAGGATCTGTCCCTTTTGTTTTCACAATTTGCAATCTTTTTTATTAACCTGAATTTTATGTGTTAGTGGGTGATATATTTAACCTGAGATCATTAATTCGCTCAACGCTTGCAGCTTCACAATCCGGTTCACTCATGGAAGTGTTTAAAGCAGCTTTCTCAGAAGGTTCTAATGCGTGTGATCGGATAGCGATTAAATCTGCTGATGGAAAGAGTTACTCTTATGGCCAGCTAACATCGTCTGCCTTGACAATATCTAAATTGTTCGGCAGCAGCGACGATACCACAAATGTATGGTAATTCGTTTGAAAATGTAGCTACTTTTACTAGATGCCCACCTTAACTCTTAACAGGCTTCTGGTTATTGAATTTTGGTCTTCTCTAAATATCTTAGGGAGGTCAAAATGGCAAGTCTGAAGGGTTTGTTAGTCTTGGAGGAGCTAGGGTTGGAATTATGGCAAAACCTTCAGCTGAGTTTGTTGCAGGAGTCTTGGGGACATGGTTTAGTGGTGGCGTAGCGGTTCCTCTTGCTCTCAGCTATCCAGAGGCTGAACTCTTATATGTGATGAAAAATTCGGTATGGATTCTATTTGCCTTCCTGATTTCATTGCTGGCTTTGCTTGAGATTTTGACCCTTCCTGCTAAGTTATTGTCCTTTCTATAGCGGCTTGAGGACATTGTTTGTTTAACTATCCATATGTTTCATTATTAGGTATTCCTGATCTTAGTTTGTATGCTCAGAAAAAGGGTGCTCAGTAGAACAAAGTAGAAAAGGTGTAATGAAAGTCTAGGTTTTCCTGGTTGGCTTTGTCTTTGACCACATTCAAGCTTAAGAAATGAGTGGGCCTTATGCTGTTATTAACTCTGTTATAAGAGTTGTTCACATTTTCTCTGCCATATAACCTTGGTGTCTTTTGTTTTCTAGGATGTATCTCTGTTATTGAGCACAGAGGAGCATAGTGAAACTATGAAAACTATAGCAGCAAAGAGCAACGCTCGATTTCTTCTGATTCCCCCTGTTGTTAACTCAACTTCGGAAAGTGTTACTCGCAATCAGTTTCAAGATGTCAGTTTTGAAGCAGAAGGAAAGCTTCTAGGTAAGATTTTGAATATACTTTAAATCATGAAACTCAAGCAATTATTGGTCTGTCTTTTCTCCATCACATCAGTCTTTATTTGAGCAGATGATCCAGCGTTGATCATCTACACTAGTGGTACAACTGGTAAACCAAAAGGAGTTGTCCATACGCATAAAAGCATCAATTCCCAGGTATGTATCCAACCTCCATTCGACCTGCATTAGAGTGTGGCCACATATATCGAATTGGTCGAAAATGAGATCTCTTCTGAGCATTGCAAGTATTCCTCTGTCTCTCCAGTGAGTAAGCAAAATTACGTGGTAACTTATAAGCTTGTTGCAGGTTAAAATGCTAACTGAAGCGTGGGAGTACACATCTGCTGATCGCTTTCTCCACTGTCTCCCACTTCATCATGTTCATGGGCTATTCAATGCTTTGTTTGCTCCTCTTTACGCGCGCTCTTCGGTAACTTATATTATCCATATGTGCTTCAGTTAGCTCTTTAATTATACATTAACTTCTGAAAACATCAAGCTGGTTGTTGATGTTTACATTCCTCTTTGAAGGTTGAGTTTTTGCCCAAGTTTAGTGTTAGTGGAATCTGGCGTAGATGGCGTGAATCATATCCGATGAATAATGAGAAAACCGACGACGCCATAACTGTATTTACTGGCGTAAGTGTTTTTTTTTTTTTGGCTAGTATTCCTTAAATTCACTATTTCATGCTTTAGCTGTCCGTGCCTCAAGTGAACTGTTTGATTTCATGTTGCTTAAGCCCTTACTTCAACCTGATATAGCAATTTTATTAAAGGTTTTTCTTGTTGGTTGTCCAAATCGATGGAAGTATATAGCACAAATTGACTCACTGATATAATGTTACGAAGTGATAGTCTTGTTGGCTGTGTCGGTCAGTTTCTTATTTTGTGTCTGTCGCTCTAGATATTTAGAGCAAACAGGTTTTACTTGAAAGAGATTCAGCAGCTTTGTCAGTTGGTAAAGGGAATGTTGTGATATACAGGTTCCAACCATGTATAGTCGGTTGATACAAGGTTATGAAGCAATGGATCGAGAGATGCAAGAGTCGAGCGCTTTTGCTGCACAGAAGCTTCGCCTAATGGTAAGCAACCAAATATCTATGAGAAGCCCAAATTCAGTTTAATGATTATCATTTATATATCCATAGGCGGCTATTCCTTTTTCAAATTCTGGTGAAAAAATGTGCTTACATGTTTGCTGATGAAATACATTTTTCAGATGTCTGGCTCCTCTGCTCTTCCTAGACCTGTCATGCATCAGTGGGAAAGTATCACAGGTCATCGTCTTTTGGAACGATTCGGCATGACTGAGGTAAGTAGATATTTTCATGTCTCTTTTAGTCATCTTTTTGCTATTTTCCCCTGGTATACACAATACCTTTAAAAAAAAAAAAACTTGTTCTTCGTAGTTATATCTGATTATTGAAATTTTGTTCAACATTCGTAGTTTATAATGGCAATCTCAAACCCCGTCCGGGGTGAACGGAAGCCAGGTACTGTCGGCAAACCGCTTCCCGGTGTAGAGGTCAGTGAGATCTTACTCCCTCATTGGTCGAAATTCAATACCTTTTAACTAATGCCACACAGATACGAAGCTGAAAAGAAGAAAAAATTGTTTCAAAATTTTAGGCTATGATTAAACAAGAAGAAAATGATACGGATGGTGTGGGTGAGATTTGTATAAAGAGCCCATCGTTGTTCAAGGAGTACTGGAATCTTCCAGAAGTGACTAAAGAATCATTCACGGAAGATGGATACTTCAAGACGGGAGACTCTGGTAGAGTGGATGAGGATGGATATTACGTGATTCTAGGACGTAAGCACATTCAAAAACACTAGTTTATGACTGGTTCTGTGTTCCTTTATCTTGACATCCTCTCTTCAACTGGTTTCGATCAGGCAACAGCGCTGACATTATGAAGGTTGGAGGTTACAAATTGTCCGCCTTAGAAATTGAATCAACCCTTCTCGAGGTAATATTAATATCAATGGAACTTAAAGCTAGGAGAATTTTTAATCGTGAAACTGAAGTCTCTTGGGGATGTGTTTTGCAGCACCCTAAGGTTGCAGAATGTTGCGTGTTGGGGTTACCAGAGAAAGATTATGGGGAAGCAGTTGCTGCGATCATTGTAGCAGAAAGTGAAGCAAAGAGGAAAAGCGAAGATGAGTCGAAACCAGTAATGACATTAGAAGAACTACGTGGTTGGGCTAAAGACAAGCTCGCTCCTTACAAGGTTCTCATCAAAAATCTGTCAACATAATATGACCATTTCACAACACACACACAAAAAAAGTCTTTTAAACTTTGTTTACTTTCTTGCTCATCAAATTATTGTTTTTTTTTTTTTGTTGTTGTTGTTTTAGCTACCAACACGTTTGCTGATATGGGAGAGCTTGCCCCGCAACGCCATGGGAAAGGTAAACTAAAAGCTTCTTTCTTTCTTTTTGTCCTGAATGTAACAAGAAGAATCCATTTTCAGTTTTTGAGTATTGTTTTGGAGTTGCAGGTGAACAAGAAAGAGCTAAAGAAATCTTTGGATGATCAGCAGTAAATTCTCAGACAAGCATGGATTGCTTCTTGTTCATCGATCGTATTATGCAAAATATGCATATATTAATTTCGTGTTTTTTTTTCTTTCTATAATTTGTTGTTGACTCTATAAATTCAAGAATCAAAACCAGACTATTTGGAAAGTAAATCTTAATGATCACACAGTCTTTTGTTCCGTCTTTCTTTAATCTCTGGCATAAGTTGACTTATGTAAAACATAAGGTTGGTTATTTAATAATTTAGTAACACCTCGTCAATGGTTACAATCGTAATTAAATAAGTTATCCAATCGGCTCTCATCTCACGAGCATACAGATAACTTAGAAGGATAAAGAAGAAAGTCAAGAGATATGGTTGATACGTCGATCTTCAATACGAAGTTGTATCTGGAGGAGTTAGCCAAAGGAAACGGTCCCTCCGAAATAGAGGCTTTAATCTTCCAGGGCTTAGAACTCACCCATGTCGGAAAAGGAATCTTAAGATGTAAAGTACTTGTCACAGATCGTGTCGCGGTAAATCTCTCATCATCCATTGAATCCCGTTTTTTTTTTGTTTTCTTTCTTTCATGCGAGTATTGATGATTACGAGAAATGATTATCAGGGAGAAGATGGAACTTGGCAAGCCGGAGCGATTATGGCGGTGATGGACGCGATCGGCGCTTCTGCCGTGTATTCCGCCGGCGACGGACTCCATTCCTCTGTCGATCTCAACTCTTCCTTTTACTCAACGGCCAAGATTCATGTTCGCTTTCCCATCCTTGTTTTTTCTCGTGTTGTTTTTGTATCTAAAATGTTTTTTTTTTTTAATTCTAATTTGACGAAGTAGTAAATGATTAAGACTCTGATATGATGTAAATTATGAAGTTAGTAGTGATGATTAAAAGTACTAATGATGACGATACGACAAAAATGCAGGAGAAAATAGAGGTAGAAGCAAGAGTGGAGGGGACCAATGGAGGATTAAAATCAGCTGTCATTGAGGTTCGAAGAGAAAGCGATGCACAAATCATAGCCACAGGAAGGTTGTGGATGGCCCCACTTGGACTCAAGCTCAAAGACAATGGTTCTAATCTTAGCAAGCTCTGAATTATTCATAAATCATAACACAAATTTACCATTTGAAAATTTGATTCTCTTTAATCAAATATCATACACACACAACTACGACAATGGCTTCTTCTCTTTTTTTTTGTAATAAATAAGCACACCCCCCATTGATATCAATACCATCATCTACATACCTAAAATCCAAACCCATAATATATAATCTAATTACATACATACAAATATATAGTTATTATATGTAACACACATCATGCATGAATCAAAAACCAATGGATCTCTTCAGTTTAATTTAACTTCTTCCTCTTCCTCTTCCTCTCTCACACCATTAACCTTCTCATTCCTCACCTGATCCACCGTTGGACCATACGACCAGCTACACACCACGTAATATATAACATTAACGAAGCTCAAAATCGCCAAAACCCAATAGTAATAGTCGTAGTGACCCCTGTTGATATTATCTTCAATCCAGCTCTCTTTACCCTTCTTTGAGCTGCTATTCTTTACCACATTGAGTATCACACTAGCCAATATATTAGCCACTGCCATTCCTAGGCCGAACAACGAAGCCGCGATGCTCGACATGCTTTTAGGAAACTCGGTATAGAAAAACTCGGTCTGTCCTATCCCGGTTAAGGCCTCTGCTAAACCGTGTAGCACATACTGCGGCACCAGCCACATCGCTGAGATGCTCACTGTTGCGTTAGCTTTCTCTGCGAGTCCTTGGCTTATCGCGGTTTTCCTTCTGTAATGCTCAACAGTTGCGGAAACCGCCATGGCTAAGAAGGATATGAACAGACCTAATCCCATTCGGATCTTGACACTGATCCTAACCGGTCTGCCTCGGAACTTTGAAGCTAGTGGGAGGATTGCGCGGTCGTAGAGAACGACCCATGAGATTAAGGCTATGATTGTGAACATACCGAAAGATCCACCTGGGATTTGGAAGGTTGAATTGCTGCTCAAATGTCTGTCCATGGAGTTAGCTTGAAGCAACTGAAACGAGTTCTGGCTAACGTTGATCGACATCATTATCCCCGTGGACCATACCGGTATCACCTTGATTAAGGCCTTGAGTTCCTCGACTTTGTCCGTTGTGCAGAGCCTCCATGGGTTTAGTGCCAAACCGTCGGAGCCAATGTCTTCCTCGCGGTTTCTTATGACACAAGCTTTATTCAAAAACCTAATCAAATGCAAGAGAGAGTGTCAAAATCAAGAAGAGACTTAAGTTTTATATGAAAGTTGCGTCATTATTTTACCTCAGTTTTTCACTTGGAGCTTTTAGCTCAGAATCTTTCAGGTGGTAATAACAACCATACGAGTCATTATGATCCGGTAGAGTTAACTTCCTGTTCACGTAAGCTGCCACAGCCACTTGAGCTAAACCGGTGAACAGACTCTTGCTCACACTGCGTTTCACGTAGAGAGGAGACGCAAACACAAACACGATACCCGCGAGCAGCATGAGAATCGCGGGTATTCCAAACCCGATTCTCCATCCTAGATGATCTTGAATGTAAACAATGACCGTGAAAGCGATCAAGACAGCAACCGATGAAGAAGCGTAGTACCAACCGAAGAAACTCTCAAGAACTCTCTCGTTCTTGGGATTCTCTTTGTTGTCCAGTTGATCAGCACCAAAGGCTAAAGAACACGGCCTGATTCCGCCTGATCCAATCGATATAAGTGCAAAGGCGAAATACAAAAGAGCCAACTGAGAAGATGTCGCCGCCGGGGAACTGCAGTTGGTTCCGGCTGATGCTACACACGGCGATGGCTTCACTTGCGGCAACATCGCCGTCAGCCATAGCACCACCATCCCCTGTAAAGTTTGATTCATACAACATGTCAGTAAAAATATCAGAAATTGACATGAATCGAAGAGATTATTTTATCAGACACTCCAAAAAGACATGAAATTATTGTGTAGGCAATTTGCATTATTAAAATTTTGTTTATTTACTAATTGTTTTGTAGGGAAACTTAATGTAAGTGTATGTAGTCTTCATTCTTTCGTAAAATCTATAGATATCTTTACAGAAGGTATACTTCCAAGAAACAAGAATCCGAGTTTTAGATCAGATCTATACGTCAGCTGTCACAATCATACTAAAACATTTTGTTCTCAAGTAAAATGATTGATCGTGATGAATGATTGCAATAGATTTCAAAATCAATATAAGGGTATTTTCAAGTCGGTGAAGTAAAAGTTTGATCAAGAATGGACAAGTAGTACAAAAACTCACCAGCCTAACACTACTATGTTGGCCAAAACTAATGTCAAATCCTTAAATGGTGGCAAATATGGGACCACGTCAGTTTTAAGTTTAACCATATTTATAATTTTATATGGACAAAGAAATAATGAAATTAAAATCAACAGAGTGATAAGAAAATAACAAGAAACAATTTTTTTTTTTATTTTTTTTTTTTATTAGAGATTCAGCAGTGAGGTCACTCACAATCACAACTTGCCAGAGAAAGCCCACAAGGCCACAAGGAAAGCAACCGGATTTTTAGAATAAATAAGTTAGAGATAGTGATGTAAAATACTGGAGTATTATTTAAAACCTGATATTATATTCATCACATTCACATGGACATTTCAGAACACCTGGCTTTGAATTTAATTTTTACCGACTTTGATATATTTAATTGAAAGAAAAAAAAAAGTGCCTTTAGATACAAATACAATTCATTGGACAGCAATTTCAGGGTTGCACATGCAACATGTGAAATTTTGACTCTTAAATGGAAAGAGGCTATTAAAAAGTTTAATCATATCTTAAAATAGAAATTTCACTGTAGATGATCATTAATAATGTAATCCTACATTTTTTTATACTTAAGCAAACAAACAGCTACTAAATGATTCAGGAAAATGAACCGATACAAATATCGGAAAATCTAGCAATTCCCTGAAATTTTACGAACCAACAAAAAAGGAATTGAAATTTTACGAACCAGCAAAAAAAATAAATTACTATTTCGAGATTTTTAATAATTAAAAAACAACTCAAAAAAAAAAACCTCGTACCATTTAATTCTAGGCTCTTAATTCAATGACTTTGTTAGATTTTATAAATTCTCTTTTGTTGTCGACGCAAGCAAAGTCCAGTTATCGATCGTAAACTGTCATCGAAACTTACGTTCGATAATCGACGCAAGTTAAAGTCCATTTTCTCGAAGTCCAAGTAATAAGAAAAAAACAAAAAAAAACACTTATACGCGCACGCTATTTCACCTAAATCAAACGATTTCCAATTTTGGTAGAAAACCTACTTAAATCCCAATCATAATGATTGGTTAGTAAATAATAGTGTCCACGAACTGCTTGAATTTTAACGGAGTTGAAATCGAATTGCACATAAACCGGAGTAAACCGACAAAAGGAGGAAGAAGAAGAAGCATAAACCGGTTCGCGCAGTTAATGAATGGAGGGAGAAAAAGTTTTATTACCAGGAAACCGGAGAGAGAGGCAATGGCGATGGTGAGAAAACGACCCAAATACGAATCTGAGAGAAAGGCTCCAACGAGAGGCATGAAATTAGTAGCAGCGACCCACATGAACAACACGGTCTGTCCTTTCACAACTCCCAGTCCGTAATCACTCATCAGATAGAGAATCATGTTCTGTAATAACCCATAGCTCGCCACTTTCTCAAACGCCTCGTTTACTTCATCCAGTAAGAAAGGAAGAAGAAAAGATTAGAATCGATCGATGAGAAGAAACAGAAAAACAAGGTTTTTGAATGAGAATCGGAGAGATTGTTACCAATGATGAAGGGCATAGTGAGAAGTCCACCCTTTGGTCTTCTACTACTTCTGGGTTGAAGAATCTCCTTTGACTCTGTTTGATCCGGAGGGTTCTCCATTGTTACCTTTCAGCTGAGTTTCTTCTTTTTTCTCAGAGAAAGAGAGGGAAAGGAAGAAGGAAGGGGAGAAAATCTTTGTCTTTGCGAGGAGGGCTTTGAGTTAAATGCGATCTTGTTTCAGTTCAGACAGCGAGGAATCTCTGTTTCTGCGACGAGTGAGAGCAATAATAAATGGAGATATTTAAATACATTTTTTTTCCTTTCTCCAGGCAAATAAATTTAAATAAACTATCATCATGATGGGACCCATTGAAAATTGACATATATCAAATTTATCATATTGTAATTTTTTTTTTTTTTTTAATAGATTGTAGTTTTGTTGGCATGATGGCATCACTTTGTGATTTTATATGGGATTCATTCTTAGTTAGAAAATCCGATATAACTGGAAATACAACAAGTAGGAAGAAAACGTCATTTTCATAATCTAGCTAAATTGTTATTCCCCAGCCACCTTTGAAACCACTGTGGATGATAAACTCTCCAAAGATAATGACTTCTCTAGCTAGTTGATCTTCCTAGCTCCCTCGGATAAACCGATAACCTCTAAACTCTCTCAATCCCTAAAAGATTATCACAAACTATTCTCATCCCTATTTATAAGAAAACATAGCACCAAAATCTGAAAGGAAAAACAGCAGACATAGATATTCTATACAGATTAGGGAAAGAACAAAAATTAGCTAGGAATCCTAACTAGACTTGGCTGTGAGCTTGTGTTTCTTTTTTCATACGTGAGTAAACTTTCCAGGGAAACAGAAATGCCAGGAAATATGTGTTTTTTTACAAAATATGAGAAGAACATAAATGTATGTATACATATTCATACTATTGTTTTATTCTCACAAGAAACCGAATTACATTTACATCCAACTTCCAATAATCAATGTTGCTTAGCTTACGTCAAACAAACAACCGTAGTGGAGCTGATTAGATCTACCGATAGATCACATATAAGGAATTAAGGACCACTCTGGGGTCGGGTAACTCGGTACACGTATTTAAGACTTAGTACTGTAAAACTGAAATACCTTTTTTTGTTTTACTTTCGCATATATCATTTCAACGAACTTACATAACTTTTGAGTGCATGTTTATTTTTCCAAATGTCATTTCCATCTCCACACTACACTTCTTATCTGATCTACTGGGATATATTCATATATTTCCACTCACTCTGAATTTTATTTTGAAGTGCCCTACAAAAAAAACACTACGCCACTATTCTTTGATCGGGTATAAGTTATAAGTGGATATTAACTATTTTATCATAGTTTGGATAGAACGCTTTTACGGTACGATGTCTGTTTTTGAAAAATGGCCGATCACATTCAATAAAGTGAAGTTTCTCAATCATAAAAAAAAAGAGTCCTAATAAGTACTTGTGAGAACTAATAAAACTTAACCATGCCGTGTCACGTTAATTACAAACCGTTTAAGTGGTATATAGCCATGAAAATAGACTACAACTCACTTCTCTATACAAATACTATGCAAAACAGTTCTTGTGAATATATCTCTGTTTATTTAGACGAACAGTTATATTATTTTAAATGATTTGGAACTAATTTGATAACAGAATTCGTCATCATTTTTCTCTTAATTACCCTCATAGCTTAATCTTCTCGGTGTTACTCGGATAATATAAGAGCCTCCAACGAATTATATATATATCGCTTCAACTTAAAAGGTTCCAAAAATATATATATGCATATATGTGGTCAGGTGTAAAAGTGAAATCAATATCCTAAAACTAAACATACAATTAATAAAAGGAACGGATCAAAATTATCACAAAAGTTTATAAATAATTGAGATAGGAAGACATCCCATGAGCTTAACAGCTTTTATTTTGGCTCTCTCTTCCTCTTTTCTTGACAAATTGAAACTTTTGTAGTTTAATTTTTATATTTTTCAAAGAAAAAATGGAGTCATGAAAGTAAGTGCAATCACATATTTAAAGCTTTTGCTTCGCTTTTTCCATATCACTAAGAAGTCAACATCTTACTACATCTCCAAAAAGTCGGCCCAAGAAAATCATAAAATAGAAGCATTGTATGTGTATACTCTCATATAAACAAGGTGGGAAAAAATTATAACCTTAGATAATTCGAGCCCGACACCAAATTAGAGGAAGCGATCAGTATACAGTGCTTATACTTTCTCAGTGACCATGTCAACACAACCAATCAGTATCACAAGCAAGTCCAACTAATTCTTTCTTTTTTCTTTTTGCTAGGATAATCCAACTAATTCCAGAAATGAGTTAACTCGAACGAGAAAAATATAGTAAGATAAACCAGGGACCAATCTACTCCCGTTTAGCCAATCCGCAGCGAGTTTGTTATAACAAACTGCTTGTAAGTGAGAATTGAATTGAATTTGGAAAAGGAGCGAATTTACGCTCAGCTACCATTAAGCCACAGAGCGTTTGGACTACTTTTTAACTATCATATATAATCATGTTAACAACTTATTAATTTCATCGGCATCATCATTCTTTTTTTTTTTCCCTTAACAGAGCTGGATCATACTGATTTCTGTCTCTGTTAATCACCTAAATCCTCAAATCTCGGTTAATCTCAACTTTAGGATTACTCGGAATTTTTATTAGATCTTTTAAAATCAAAAAGTGAACAGAAAGTCATAATGATGAGAGTGACATGGTCATTTGCCTTGCACGTGGGTGTTGGATACTCTGCAAACCCCTTTTGGCAAACTTATTAATCTACTACATCATCATGTCATTTTATTTTAAATTTCGTGATCATCATACTAGCTATTATTTTAAAGTTACGTAACCTGGATAACAACAAAAAAGTTACTTAAGCTCTTATTTACTCCAGAAATAAAAACTCATAACCGATTATTTATTTAAACCGAGTCACAGGAAGAAAAAAAAGATCCGAATTTAAGTGAATATCATTGGTACATATACTGTTGATAAAACAAAAAGCATATGCGTACATGTTTTGTTTCAACTATTCACTTTTCAACGTTTATTTAAAAAAAAGTCTCGTCAAAAAACACGGTCGGAAGGAATGGTCCCTATGTCACCGTGCATAGAATTTGGCGAATATTAAGTCATAACGAGTGAAAACATTACCTTTTTCTCTTCTTGAAACCAGTTAAAAAATTACATAACATTTTTTAAGTGTTTTAATATATAAGAAAGGTGCGAAAGAGTGAACGTGGATTGTGGACGAAGATGATTCTGGGACACTTCCAAAAAAGAAGACTGTAGAAAGTGAATAGTCTGAAAAACATTATTATTCAAAGATTGCTTGACTTACACGCCAACTCCTCAATTTTTCCTCTATTTCTTACTTCAAGAAGGAAAGGTCTATTGAGGTATGTGTCAGGTTTCAGACTTATTTTTTTCTCCTCAAATTCAAAAAAATATATATTATTATTCTGTCAGGCTCATATTTTCTCACCTACTCTCTATTTCTTGTTCAACGTTCTCTCTATTTTTTTCCTACTCTGTTCAGAATCCCTTCTCCATTTACACACACACGCTATTTATCTTGTCTTCTTCTTCTTGTGTTTACTGAAATCTCTATAAGTTGGGTTGTTTGTCAATTTGCTATATTATTGGTTGTTTGTTTAGTCCATTATGGAATTGTTTGAAATAATAATCGACACTAATTTATTTGAGTTATCTTCATCTATTTTTTGTTGTTGTTAATTATCAATTTTCGAATCTGTGAACCATAGTCTTTATTAGATCTTAAACCATAATCTGATATTTGTCACAAAAAAAAAAAAAAAAAAAAAAAAACCCAAAATTTGATATNAAATTCGGAATTACATTTAATTTATCCATCCCCAAATGTATCAGTTTTAGTAATCTTTTCATAACTGGTATGTCATTTACCACGTGCAAAATAGTGCAAGGTACAAAATAGAGTTGTCATTCCACCAAATTTTTTATATTAACAGATGACCAAAAAAAAAATTTAAGTACCTTAGTGAGCTTCTTTCCTTTTCAAAAAATGTGTATAAATCTACGTGAGTAAATTTGTGATTATACACATTAGTGAGCTTCTTTCCTTTTCAAAAAATGTGTATAAATCTTACAAAAAAGCTGTGTTCAAAATCTCGTTAATCGGTAATTGTTCGGTCAGACACCAAAAATCGCTAATAAATCGGAGATTAATTGAGTAGAAATTTTGCTATATTTTTATATATTTTAAATATTTTATATATAAGATAACATATTAGTATGAAAATCATATATTTTCAACCTAAATTAAATATTTATAAAAATTCACATCTAGTACAGAAGACAAAAAATAGTCAAAATTTGTGTTTAGAAGATAAATGTCCAAATTAATTTGTTGAAAAAGATTAATCACATATTTTTGGGTTAAAATAACTCTAAATAGAATGAACTTTTATTTTTGGATCGGATTTTACAAATAATTATCAATTTAACCAATCATATTGCAGAAAAATATAGATTTGATATACTGATTTACAGAATTAATCGGCGATTATTGTAATTAATTGGATAAAATCAGTCAAACAACGTTTGACCAAATAGTGTAACCGATTAGCAAAAATCGTCACGGTCATCTTCTTGGAACGATTAATCGGAGAAATCGGCGATTTTTAGAACATACCAAAAAATTGTATGATTTGGGACAAATAGTTATTTTTGTGTATTTAGAGCAAGATTATTAGGAATATGTTATGAAAATATCTTACCTCGGAAATATAATATTTTTATTAGTATTTAATTAAAAATATTTTAAAATTTAAGAAAAGTGTCTCAACATAAACTTTTCTTTTTTAAAAAAAAAAAAAATATAAGATATTTTTTTTTAATTAAATACTAATAGAAATATAGTGTTTCTGAGGTAAGATAGTTCATAACATACCTTTAATAATCTTGCTAGTGATCTTCTTTCCTTTAGTGAATTTCCATCTTGTAAAATTGTTAGCTATATGTTGCTAATTTCCATCAAGGTTATTCTCTTAGAACATCAGTTATATAAATTCGCAAACAATTAGCAACGTCTCAAATTTCCATCAAGGTTAATCTTGCTAATTGTCTGCGAATTTATATAACTGGTTCGAAGAGAATAACCTTGATTCCCACTTTAACCCATAAAGTATAAAATTCAACTAGGCTTTTTTTCTTTTTCTCTTCCCTTTCTCCTTTGTAACAATTAATCGAAATTTATGAACCATGCCTTTGATTTTTCAACTCTCTATTGTCCCTTTTCATGTCATAAGTCAAATCAATCTATCATCTTAATCCAAAAAAAACTTGTCGCATTTACCAGCACTTATATATTCTATCCTCGGATCGAAAATTGTAAAATCAAACGTTAAATCATCGTCTAAGAAAAATATACATCTATTTTACTCATATACACTGATTCATCAAACTGTTCTAGTGAAAATACGTCGCCCAAAAGCTAAAGCTCACAAAAAACGATCTGATAAATATTCGAAACTTTTGTTTTCAGTAATCTAATGAGAAATAGAACAAAACTAGTAGACTTCCATTTTTTATCAATAGTTGTATACCTTTAAAAAGGGGAAAATGAAAGAGGTGCTTGTCTCGTAAAGTCCCCCATTGTTTTAAGGGTTACACAAAAGAATGTCCCTCGTAATCATGAAAATGAGCTGTGTTACATCACACTCTAAATCCTCTCGGATTTTCCCATTCTTTTTCTTTAATCACCCTTCAAGTATTCTCTACTCCATTAGTATACACTTTTTTTCGCTTTACTAGCCTCTGCCTACTACAATAAATTTTATGAATCATTATTTCAGGTACATGCACACTCCTCCGTAAGTCATGTAACAACAAGAATGTAAATGTGTCTTGTAAAAATCAATGTTCAGTCTCTCTCTCTCAAGTCTCAACTAACATTTAAATAGTGTAACATCCGTGAACCAGAAAGTGGTTTTAGAAGCGGTATCGAACGACATTAGGGGTTCAAGAGTGGATTACATATGCTTTTTGAGATGTGAATTTAGTATTGATTGTACATGTTCTTGTTTGATTGTTGTACAATCGGTCTAAGGTTCA
>OVBJ01002281.1:0-19109 GCA_900406535.1 Noccaea bulbosa
AAATAAAATACATATGTTTTCTTATCTTCAAATTCGTTTATATATATATATTTTATTAAAATAGATAAGAAAATTAATCTTGCTAATTTGACTACAAAAAGGAAAATATTCCTAATTTAATGTTTGTTTGATATTTTGTTGTTAATACAAATTTAGAAAAATTCTTTATCTTTTATATATTTTTATTGATAATATTATATTAAAATCTGTAAAATAGCTTAATGTTAATGTTGATGTGGATCAAACAAATTGAAGTTTTCAATCATATGTGTACATTCTCAATAGCTTTAAATACATTTTCATATATATTTTTAAAAATGTATATATCAAATACTTTGTTTCACAAGTAATAGATAAAAAAATTATATTTCCTAATTTAATTACAAAAGATTAATATTTCTAATATTATATATGATTTACAAATTTTATATTTTAAAAAATATATATATCAAATCCTTCCAGTTATTTTAAAAAATATATATTAAATACTTTGTTTCATAAGTAATAGATAAAAAATTAGATTTCCTAATTTAATTACAAAAAAATAAATATTTCTAATATTATGAGGTTAACAAATTTTATATTTTTAAAAATATATATATCAAATACTTCCAGTTTTCATAACTAAAAGATAAAGAAATTAGATTTCCTAATTTGATTACAAAAAGAAAAATATTCCTAATGGTATATGAGGTTAGTATTTTTGTAAAATATATATATATCAAATACTTTGTTTCATAAGTAATAGATAAAAAAAATTAGATTTCCTAATTTAATTGCAAAAAGAGAATTATTTCTAATGTTATATGAGGTTAAAACATTTTATATTTTTAAAAATATATATATCAAATACTTCCAATTTTCATATCTAATAGATAAAGAAATTAAATTTTCTAATTTGACTACAAAAGGAGAAATATTCCTAATGTTATATGAGGGTTAATATTTTTGTTGTTAATACAAATTTACATAATTTTCTTATCTTTTATATATCCTAATTTGACTACAAAAAGAAAAATATTCCTAATGGTATATGAGGTTAGTATTTAAAAAACAATTAATTAATGTAATCTAATTTAACATATACATCTAATTTTATAGATAATGATATAAATTAATATTATTGGTTGTTTAAAATATAGAAAATTTGGAATGATACTATTGGTGGTTTAAAATATGTAAAAAATTTCTAAATTATGTAAATGCTTATGTGGACCAGTAAAATTTCGTCTTAAAATCCTATGTGGATGCTCTCAGAGGCTTATAGCCTCAACTTTTATATAGTATAGATTTCACCGAACCGAAAATAACGAAACCGGTTAGCTGTTCTATCACAAGTTAAAAAATACAATAAGGTTAATGGGACCGGTTTCTTATGGTCCAGAAAAATAAAATAAAACATATACCCGGTAGCGTAGTTTTTTTTATCTCTATACTATTAATTGAGAAGTACATTTTTGTTTTTGGACAAAAAACTATTTATCCTTATGAACAAAATCTGTTTGGAAACAGGTATATCTAGAGTTAATTTAGTACCAATGTTTAAAGCCCACCCGAAATGCTTGGTAAAAAACGCGGATCCTATATTTCATTTAAATCATACCAATTTTTGGTTTACGTATACCAACAATTGAACCAAAAATCAATCGATTCTTTTTGGCCAGCAATTTAATTTTATTAAGAAGCCCAATTTAATGGGCCAAATACAGGAAATAAAGTTCACAACCCAATACAGATTTAAGCTCATCCCTTAACCTAAGTTATCAGATAATGATTAAGGAAAAAAAGACACGTGCTAGGCCACACGTTTACATTGGGTTGAAGATGAAGTCACCACACCGCCTCCAATTTGCGGTGAACCGTTCGATAATCCAGCACACCGACTTGATTTCCATCGCCGTGAAGCTCCTTCTAATTTGAGATCCCACTAATCCGTCAGCCAATTAGCATAATCCTTACGTTAGCTGCTAGCTGAGGAAATGGAAGAGAAAAGAGATGGTGTTCATGAGAAAAAAAAAGTTTAGAAGCAAGGAGAAATGAAAATCCGATTGGTGACTAATTATTTCATTCATGTTACTGATTATACTGTGAATGCAAATTCGATGTTGACAAAATGAAAATTCGATTGGTGACTAACCCGGATTTGAGCCGTCTGGGTCAGGCCGGACAAGAGCAATTGAGCTAATTCTTTTCTCAATTGCTTAATATGTGTATCTTTTTGTTCTTCAGTATTTTCAGGCGCTAAACACATAAGAGATTTGGGTTTTTTTTTGTCTCCGAACACACAAGGCGATTTTCCTCTTCGTGGACTATTGTGTGTTCAAGAGGCTATGCTGCAATTTTCTCAGTTAGCTAGGTATATAAAGATCATCATCACGTTAAGTTGAATTAGTGGTTTACGAAAAAAAGAGTTTGGACAAGTGTTTGGTATACAGGGAAGTGGAGACTGTCATTGCTTTGGTGTGGCCTACATGTGTTAATTTCAATTCAATAAAATAATGAAAAGAGACCCCCTTCGGCGTAATCGAATACATGATTACGTAAGAAATATAATTCCGCATAGCAGTAAAGATAAAATAGTATTGTAGTTATTTCCACGATTTTAAAGTTAAACGGTAAATAAAAACAAAAAACTATGAAAAGTTAATTGCAAGTGTAAATTATGTAAATCTGAATTATTTAATACAAAAATTCAGATTTAAATTAACAATGACAATTTTAACATAAAGAAACATATAACACAATAAAAACACAAAAAATAGTTCTGTCTTGTCTCAAAAGTTAGGGCCGCTTCTCGCTAGTTGCTGCTTTGGTCTGCCGAATTCGGTAACACTATGCTTTGTTCTTCTCCTGGTTGTTTGCTTTCTAAATCGTTTTTCTTGACACTATTCCAATGTTGGAGGATTTGATTAGGGTTTCGATTAGTTTCTGAAAAAGGGTTGATCAAGGTTCCTTACTTGATGTTCTGAGTCTTGAAAATCATATTTTTTTGAAGTGGTAATACTTTTGAGACACTAGAGAGATTCAATGATGTTTTGATTTGTGATAGACCAATTTCAAACCATGGCACCACTGGAATCAGTTGCGGATTATATGCGTTTATACAAGCTCTCTTTGATGGACGCCTTTCATAAGAAACCTTCAGAACATAATAAGTTTTATAAACTTATGAACGATACCAAGGATGGAAGGTACGAGAAAAGTTTCCACTCCAACTCTAAACAAGAAACACAAATATGTTAATTGATCCTGATGTTACTTGTCTTTTTGTAGAGTCAGTGCACGAGATAGCTTGAAAAAGGTGGAAGAAATCTTGAAAGATTACCCCAAGTTGATTCTTGGTTTTAGTGTCTTCGCTACCGGGGTTTACAGACCAATCCTTGATAGTGATGACGAGGCTAACAAAGGGTTAGGCCAATTTCAGACCACTCAAACCATGGTTGGCAAAAGAGTGGCACCATCACCATCACCACCACCAGTAGTAACTATGGATTGTGCGCTTAGATACATGATTTCTTTGGAAGAAGCATTTGTTAATGAACCCGCCAAATATGACGAGTTTGTCAAGATAATGCTTTTATCTCAGAGGTATGAATTGAATTATTTTTCTCCATTTGGTTTCAACTCCCAAACTGTACAACAAAGTAGACAAATGTGAATTGATTCTCATGTTTTTTTTTTTTTGTGTGTGTGTGTAGAATCGGTGAAAGTATTGCAATCGCAAAGGTGGAAAAACTCACGAAAGACCACCGGAATCTACTTATGGGGTTCAGTGTCTTCCTTTCAGAGGAAAATAAGATGAGCTTCTTCCCAAACAAAAGAAAACGTACTCATCATGAGTCTGATGGAGCGGAGGATTTCACCAACAAGCGTAAGGTAGGATGATCAAATGGTAAAACATTTCCAAATTAAAACATTTCTGTTTTGCTGACTTATAACGATTTCTTTCATCTTGCAGACAAGGTCACAGGGCCTCCGTGATGCTATTGCAGCTGCACAAGCGGATTTCGTTTGGTGATTTTTTTTTTCCTTATTTTGAATAACAAGAGTTCAATCTGTAGACACATATTGACTTCACATCTTGTCTGCAGTGCAATATCTGACATTTTACTTTTTACAGTCTTTTTTTTTTTTGTTTTTATCTCTTTCAATTCATTCGTTGTCTGTACTAATTACCAAGCAAGACTAGACATCTCAATCTCTGTGTGATCATCTTAAAATAGTACAACAACAGTGCCTGTGGGTAATACGACACCGTCTGAAAACAATACCTTCCAGTGTAAAGGTTCCACAAACGACGTCGTAATGACATCGTCTCAAAATTGTTACAAAACCGGCGTCGTTTCTTGTGACACTCTCTTTATTGAGTTGGGTTTTTATTTTGTACGCTTTAAAAGAGCATCGATTTCACTCGCCCTTTCTACTTCCGGGCACAATTTGAACTTATCTACCGGAGATTATATATTCCGATTGATCAGGAAATCAAAAGGGATTTTATCCGACGAAATCGAGCAAGGAAAATGGCTGTCCGTGCGATATCCCAGGAGGCATTCGACGATCTCGTAAGGGAAAATGTGGAAGATCTGGGAATGGAGCCTTGCGAAGCTCTCGAAGACGCTCTCTACACACTCAAACTCCAAGGCGTCGATCTCTCTGGTCAGTTGACATTTTCTCAAACTGGATTTTATAGGTATGTTAGGAGGAAATGAGTCTGCAGCTAGTTCAATTGTGTGTGCTTATTTGTTGCTACAGGGATCGTTACATGCGTTCCAGGAGAAAGCGTTAAGGACAATCCGGTGATTGCGTGTTTAGATAGACTAAAAGAATTCGATAGCGTTTCTAAAGATGGACTGCTTCGAGATGAGGATCTGGATGAGATATCGAGTTTGTTCGACAAGCTTGGAGAGCTTTGTAGCAGCCAGGAATCTGGGAACGCGGCGATTGCGACGAAACATGGTGCGGTGGAATCAACATGCTCGATAATCAAAACAGCCGCTGGAAGCAATCGGATCATTGTTCCTTGTTTGAAAGCTTTGGCCTCCTTGATCCGTGGTATGACTGACTAAGACTTACGTTCTGGAATTAGACTTCTAGGTGTTCTTCATAAGTCCTTTTTCTTTTTCATATGTGTGATCTAATTGCAGACATTCAGAGCACAGAGGCATTCAGGAATGCTTCTGGGCCAAGGATTGTGGTTGGTCTCTTAAGGGATTCCAGCTCCTCCGATTCTGATTTATTAGATGCTGGTTTTGCGGTTGTTGCTGCAGCAGCAGCTGGTAACGAAGTCGTCAAAGAGCTATTCATGGAGCTGAAAGTCGATGAACTTATTCTTCAAGTGCTGAATCAGCAGAGTAAAGTCACTATTAAAGCTTTGTACGATGCCATTCGTGTTCTTCTGACGCCAGATGACAACCGTGTTGCTGCTTCCCAAGTAACTAGGATTAAACTCATTTGGTTTTTGCTTTGCTGAAATCATGCCAGTTTCTCTTCTCGTTCATGGACCTACTTTGACAACTCTTGCTTTCGTATGTTATAGGTTTATGGTTATGCACGGACTTTCGCCAAGTTAGGAATTGCAAGATCCCTCACCGAAGCGTTACAGGCAGGGATTGGCTCTGATAGCTTGGTATCAGCAAGTATTGCGTTAAAATCAATTGCTGTAAACGTAAGTCTCTTAGTACAATTCGCTCTGTCATAACATTTTATTTATCACTGCAAATTCCTCATCTCAGAGGCTGCGCATTTCTTATTTTCTTTCTTGTAAACAGGATGAAATATGTAAATCAATTGCTGAAGCTGGTGGAATAGATACACTTCTTCGATGTATTGATGATAGCGGTGAACAAGGCAACAAAACTGCTGCTAAGACGTGCTGTTCCCTTTTGTCTAAGGTGTGTAGCTTCTAAACTGTTCTTGAACTCCTTCAATTGTTCATAGTCCAACTATTAGACAGTGGTATATGTTCATGTTCTTCCAGTTCTTCCAATAGCAATAAGAGAAGAGTTATAAATGCATGTTCTCGAAATTTTAAGCTATTCCAAAGCCTAGAATAACTGATGTAGATTAGCGTTGTAGTCATGCGTGAGAAATGGTTGTCTAAAATGCGTATTTTAATCTCTAGTTGGCAGGAAGTGACTCGAACAAGAGTACCATAGTTGAGAAGCGGGGTCTTGACAAGCTAATCAAACTTGCACAACGATTCTCCGACGATCCCTTAGTGATACAAGAGGTAAGTAAAACCAAAGAACACCCTTTTCAAGGTCCTGATACAAAGTTCTCGCGATGCAATTTCGAATTTCCTGTCTAGAGAAGATGCTTGTGACTAGAGGGTAAATCTATGGCCGTTTTCCACTAGATAAGAACGTAATGTTGAGTGCATAATCCTTGTGGTTGACCCAAGATACACCGATTTGGTTCAGGTCATGTCGATAGTCGCTATAATCTGTCTGAGATCACCAGACCACGCAGCCAGTGCTATAGAAGCCGGAGCTGGTGATCTGGCGGTCCAAGCTATGAAGAGGTTCCCAACAGCGGCTCAAATGCAGAGAAACGCCTGCAACATGATACGGAACATTGCTGTAAGAAATGCAGAGAACAGGTAAAACAAAACAAAAAACTGTCTTTCCAATTTTCATATCGAACAATATGTATATATCGCAAAAACTCTCTAACGTATCTTGATCTGTCTGCACACTACAGAACTCTTCTGCTTGCCATTGGAATTGAGAAGCTGATAAGGACTGCTAAGGCCAACAATGAGACATGCAGAGAATCTGCAACGGATGCACTGAGAGACCTTGGTCTTGATAACTACAATAGCTAAGGCCAATCTTCTACATTCCTACAGACTACTTTTCTGCGTTTTCTTATGCGCCATTCAAGCAAAAAGAGGAAATCAGGAAGAGCGCAAGAACCGGGATGATCTTATACCAATTTGCGTTGAGTTTATCTTTCTGATAGAAAAGCATTGCAATCTATATTTTTTTTGCAACAGTTTGTTTTTTTGTTCGAATGAATACTTCTTTTTATGTGCTCTACTTTTTGTTTTTGTTACTCTCTTCTCCACCATCTACCAAAACCTGGACCAAAGAGTTTAGATTTGTATTGAGCTTGTGTAGAACTCGGTAATTAGTTGGTGAATTTATTTTTTCCTATCTCGAATTTATTAGACTTTTAAGCAAGGATAAAATGTTTGACGATTTTTTTTTTTTTTTTTTTTAAACACGATGTGAAAAAATCCACGACTAGAGTGTATTCGGGAATATTATGTACGGAAATAATATTTTAAGATGATTAAAAAACTGTTGCGTCATGTGGAGGCGCATTCACACTTTTTATAATATATTTAGGCGATGGGCTATGATGCATCTCTATCGGTTTCTACTTTTAGGTGAAGAACGGACAAAATAGCCAATAATATCTGGACATATGTGGTAACCTTTTTCTTTCATTTCTCTTTTAAAATGTAGAAAATACTTTTTATATACGGAAAAGGAAAAAGTATTTTCTAAATTTAGATTAACACGTTGACCTTAAATAGAGAGAGATTTTTATGATTAACCCATACGGTTGTTAATGCGAGTATGTTTCTCATTCATCAGCGCCGCTTCAAGTTTATACTTTATATAAGAGACTAATCTAGAAACTAAACTCTATTGTTAACTTAATCAAAATAATAAAAAATGTGAGATTTACATTAATTTAACAAAAACTTCAAACATTTATTATTGTTATATTTTTAACTATATTAATGCTATATTTTGTTATAATATACTTTGCATCTACATTTTATATTACTAAACATAGGGATGAGATATGAAGATCATAAATTTATGTAAGGTTTACATTACCTATGTTTATGGTCCTTCAATTGTACATATATTTAACAATTTTTTGTTAAAAAAAAAAAAAAAAAAAACTGTCAACTGTGTGTGACATTGAAAGAACGAAGGCTGTTTCCGTCATTTCAAACTATCTCCCATTATTTTGAAAAATCACATTTTAACAAATCACAAATGTGAAAGCTCCTTTTCTCTCTCTCCTGCTGTTTAGCTTCCTTCAAGCTGTGGTTTAAACAGAACAGAGAGCTGTTTTCTTACGAGAACTGATAGAGAGAGAAACTGAGCTCACGATCACGAGCTTTTCTTCTTCTTCTTCTTCATAATCATCTATGAATTGAAAAAAAAAAAAAGACAGCGATCAAAGGAACAAAAGGATCTCAAGAAACCCACTTGTTGTTGGTTAGAGATTTCACGGGTCTCAAAACCTCTGAAAAGTCTCTTTCCCGCACCCATAACCTCATCATCGTCATCACCCACTATTGCTTCCCAGTCTCAACGGCCTAAATTCCTCCACGTCACCGTCGTTCATTTCCTAGGATGTCATGTTGACAGTAGTAATGTCGAGTCCTTGTCTTTGTTAGATGTTATCTCCCCACCCCCACCACCACCTGATCTGATCTTCGCCTGAGACAGAGAAGTTGAAAAAGGGAAACAAAAATGGATCGGCCAGCAGTGAGTGGTCCTATGGATTTGCCGATTATGCACGATAGTGATAGGTACGAGCTCGTTAAGGATATTGGTTCCGGTAATTTCGGAGTTGCAAGATTGATGAGAGACAAGCAGAGTAACGAGCTTGTTGCTGTTAAATATATCGAGAGAGGTGAGAAGGTCAGTGTTTTTCTTAATTTTCCTAATCCAAATTTTATTATGTGTTTCAATACCTCTGTGTTCTTGATTTTTTTCATAGAGAACATCATGTTTTAATGAGTTTTATCATCCATGTGAGAGATGTATGCTTGATGGCTTATGTAAATGAAGGCTGTTTTAATTATGGTTATGAATTGGTTTTGATCATCGATGCTGAAATTAGTAAATCTTTATTTCTCTGTTCTGCTATGGATTTTGATAATTCGAATGTGGACCTTATTGATATTAATGGTAGGAGGGAGTTTTTTTTTAATAAAAAAAATCTTCTTTTATTTACAGATAGATGAAAATGTAAAAAGGGAGATAATTAACCACAGGTCCTTGAGGCATCCTAATATCGTAAGATTCAAAGAGGTTTGTTTGGTTTCAACTCTCTTAAGCTCCTTCTTATTATTAAAATCAAACAAACCAGAATTTTTCAGGTTAATTTGATTTCAGGTCATATTAACACCAACACATTTGGCCATTGTTATGGAATATGCATCAGGAGGAGAACTCTTCGAGCGAATCTGCAATGCAGGCCGGTTCAGTGAAGACGAGGTTTTTTACCTTTTTCTCTCATTAAAAGACAAGATTTCTTGCTTTCATGGTTAAATCTAATATTCAAAATGCCGAGATTAATATATTTAATCAGTTAATGATTATCGTGTAGGCGAGGTTTTTCTTCCAGCAACTCATTTCAGGAGTTAGTTACTGTCATGCTATGGTAATGACAAAATGTTTTGTTTCAAATCAATGCTTCATCCTCTCTGAAAAATCAGCTGAATCTCACTTTGATTTTTGTAGCAAGTATGTCACCGAGATCTAAAGCTTGAGAATACGTTATTAGATGGTAGCCCTGCTCCTCGCCTCAAGATATGTGATTTTGGATATTCTAAGGTATCTCTTTACTTTGTCAAAAACATACCAAATTTTATCTTTCCCGCGTAAAAAGTTTTGATCTTTTGTAAATACACTGTCTTCCAATTTTTGACCTTTGTGTATGTATGCTTTTGGTTGTTTTTCTTTTCAGTCCTCGGTGTTACATTCGCAGCCGAAATCAACTGTTGGAACCCCTGCTTATATCGCTCCCGAGGTTTTACTAAAGAAAGAATACGATGGAAAGGTACTACATTTTCATAGTGTATAGTAACAATATACACTAAATTACAAAGTTATACAATCTATCTATACTTTATTTATCGAATATTCTTGGCTCTTAAGGCATTTCGGTGATGCATCATTCTTCACTTCAGGTTGCAGATGTTTGGTCTTGTGGGGTAACTCTGTACGTCATGCTCGTTGGAGCATATCCTTTCGAAGATCCCGAGGAGCCTAAGAATTTCAGGAAAACGATACATGTGAGCTTTCTTTCGTCATTTTCTTCCATATATGTTTTTTTTTTTTTTTTTTTTTAAATTTAGCTAAACATTTTGTTCTGTTTCTGTCCTAATGAAAAATGCTTTCAGAGAATCTTGAATGTTCAGTACGCTATTCCGGATTATGTTCACATATCTCCTGAATGTCGCCATCTGATCTCAAGAATATTTGTTGCTGACCCTGCAAAGGTATAAAACGACTTCAAACCTTAGACCTTGAAAGCTACATTAGTTGAATTTTCTTTGTGGTATGACTGAAAAAGACTTGCATTTTTGTATGTTTATTACGTGATGCATGTGTTTTTCTGAATTGACCTTCTTGCAGAGGATATCAATTCCTGAAATAAGGAACCACGAATGGTTTCTGAAAAATCTACCAGCAGATCTCATGAACGATAACGCCATGAACAGTCAGTTTGATGAATCGGATCAACCAGGTCAAAGCATCGAAGAGATCATGCAGATCATTGCAGAGGCTACTGTTCCTCCTGCTGGCGCTCAGAGTCTAAACCATTATCTCACAGGTGAAAACTGAAACAACATGACAAAACAGAAAAAAAAAAAAAAAAAAAAAACTTTTCAGTTTTTTTTTTTTTTAGTTTTNGTTTCTTGTTTCTTTAGTTTTCAAAGTTTGAAAAAGATCTCGATAATGGACAAACAGGAAGCTTGGACATAGACGATGATATGGAGGAAGATCTAGAGAGCGACTTGGATGATCTTGACATCGACAGTAGCGGAGAGATTGTGTACGCAATGTGAGAGACGATCTCATATGGTTTCTGGTACAAAAATGTTAAAAAAAAAAAGAAAGTTAAAGAAGAAGGAAGAATAAGGTGTGTTGTTTGCTATTCAGATTTCCCCAACTCTGTCTCAATGGCCACACTTTGAATCTTTGATATGCAAAAGACGGATAACAAAATTTGAAACAGAATATATTCATCAATAAATATTTTATATTTTAAGAACAAATCCTCATTTGAATTAGATATATACTTCAAAAATACAATTTGCATGTTTTAAATTATTTCGAAGATTATGATTTTTTTTTTTTCTTTTCGGCTCAAAAACTATTCGGGATGAAGGCGCGCTCGTGCTCCTAGTATTATTAGGTACATGCACATACACATTTTCGCCTGATTAAAATTAATAAAGAGAAAATGATAGAAGACCGATTAGTGCATCATCACGTTAAATGTTCAGAAAAGTGAAGCACCAATAATCAAGAATGATATTTGTCTTGCTAAGAAAGTGACAAGAATTTGCAGATCCTCGAGATGATTTATTCATCCAGCATGCATACAATTATTCTCAAATGAAAATTAAAAAAGGTTTTTTTTTTTTGAAAAAACAAGCAGCCAATAATTGTTTGTACTTTGTAGATAAGGCCAAGGCCCAAGGGGACTGTAGTGTTACCTTACTATATACGTGTCGTTTTTATATTAGCTGTTTGGTTAGGTGGTCCCGCTCTCATACTTTTTATTTTTCTGTTTCGATTTTTTTTAGTATTTGCGAATATTAATATAGAAATAATAACGGGCCAGTACCACAGGATTGTTCACGGAAACGGATTTTTCTACTCTAAAATATATATTTCTATGCAAATAAAGAGATTTATTTTAATTTATTAGTCAATCAATCAGTAAAATCAGTAAAAAAATATAAAATATTTTATTTTAATTATATTATATTAATTGTTTAAATATCAATTTATTTTCCTATCATTTTTCTTTAACTTTATTTTTAAAAATAAATTATATTATCACATCAGAATATATAATAAAACAAAATTAGTTTTTTTTCTGTATATGTTATGAATTGAATTTTTTAAAAATAAATCAAATCTCTAAAATTGTTAAAAGTCCCACATCGACTATATATATTTGAGATAATAGCTCAAAAACCTATTATATAAAGAATCCAAATAATAATCAATCATAAGTAGGAAAACTGGTTTAATAGTTTTTTAAACTTTTTTTTTTTTTTGATTTAGTTTAGTTTTTAATTGAACTGAATAATTAAATCATATTTGTTTTCTTATTTTAGTTTGATCATAATTTTAAATATAATAAAATATTATAATTTATCATATAAGTTAAATTATTTTAATTATTTATCGAAAACATAAAATATATATACCATTTTATATTTATCAAAATATAAAATTATTTTAAACATATTAAATTTGATATAAATGTGAGTTTAGAAATCCACAATAAAAATTTGTGAGTAATTTGTAAGAGATAAACTATTATGAAATTAAATGTTAAATTCTCACAATATAAATGATGACAAAAATCAAACCAAGATAAATAATCAGTATTACCCAAAATTTTATTTAATATAAATAAATATTTTTTAATAGAAAAATGAATTTACAAAATATTACGCGGATCCAATCCTAGTTTAAATTATTGAACCAGGCATGGACCTATGTAAAACACTAAACAGTGTCTCTTGTTACTGTAACATAATCTGAATAAATTTGAGCTATAAATGAGATCTGTCTTGATGACAAAAACAAAAGAGATCTGTCTTACTGTCTACTTTATCAAATTCACTTTGTGCGTATTCACATGTTCATTTGACACCCCTCAACTATGATAAAAACTTTAATTTGTATGGATAAAACACATAAATACTATAGCTTGATTGGTAACAAAGGTAAAAAAGCTTTACATTGAACCCCCTAACCCGGGTTCAAGCATTCTTGATGACAACTTTAGGCTTTAGTTGATTTTTGACCCAGTTTAATCGTCGTCTGGATATTGATATACATAAGGTCACTAACTGTCCAAATAGTTTATCAAGACGTTTGAAAAGGACTAATTTATGGCGTGGCTTGGATTATACGACATCGTGGGGGGGATGGGACTGTATTATTATGAGGTTGGTGATGCGACGTGTACCGTTTTGGGGCAATTGTCTTGCTGTTGAGTGTGCTGTGTGCCCATACGAAAACGATTAGCGACAAGCTAATGAAGACCTAATCCCGTCCATGTTAATTACATTCTTTCTTATTTTGGTAAAGTTGAATAAATCGGAGGTTAAACTAACATAACTTTTCAAAGAATTTGAATTTCGCTTTAAACTTTTAATTAATTTGTCGGAGAAGTATATTTCACTCAGTTCAGATCGATGTAATGAATTTCTTGGGGCAAGGTCAAATTTACATTTGGGACCAAGATCTAAAGATGTGTTTTATGTGTAGATGATTGCTTTTCATTATTTGAAACCACTCAGTTGAATATTCTTTTCCAACGCGCTATTTTTGAATCATGAGCTACATTAAATATAGATCAACTAATCAAATCTATATTTAGAGCTTAAGGTCAAACATTAGTATAACACTCCAAATTATTTGGATGTGATTATCCAAATGCACACATCTCTCTCTTCATTGTCGGTCGTTTAGAGAGGGCGGCGTGCCTCGTGAGTTTAAAGAAGTTCGCCCTTTGGGAGCGTCCAAAAGCCACATGATCCGGCTAAACGTTTATACAAACTATGCATTTGCAAACAAGAAAATAAAAAAAGGTCGATCTAATTAAGTTCAACCCTTTGAATTTATATGGTACAAGCTTATATAACTTCAGAATTTGGTAAAATAATTCCCATTACAGAAAAAGAAGAAAGAATAACAATTCCCAGATTTGTTATACATTTTGTTCCTCTGAGGCTGCAATCAATGGGGGTTATCAAGATAAGTTTAAAACTTAAAAGCAAAAAGATAAAAGATAAAGAATAATAAATATTCTGGTCATTTCTTTTCTTTTTCACGGGTAAACGCTTTTCTTTTCATATCTTGTTTCTCTTAAGTCTCTATCAAAAGAAACAAAAATAAACGACTATTAACGCAGGTGGAGTATGGATGCATCTAAAGTTTGTTACCCATATAAATACAAAGGAGATAAGTGAAAGTTAAAGCACAGAAAGATATTTAAAAAAAAAAAAAAACAAAACAAAACAGAGAAACATGGTGATAAAAAGGATAGAGCTTTGTATAGTGTTTGTGAAGATAGGTATGGAGTTCATAGTAGTGGTGGCTGAAGCCATAAAGAATGTTTTGCGGCAACAGATCAACCACCGTACTCCTATGCCTCCTCCGCATCTCCACCGTGGTGGCCTCCTCCCTTATCCCCCTTCTTACCCTTCTCCATTTCTCTTTGGATTTCTCCCTTGAAAATTTGTTCTCTCTCTCTCTTCCTTTTACGAAATTATTTTACCCCTCTCTCTCTCTTTCTTATTTTGTAGATTCTTAGATTTAATTTTTGTTGTTTTTTGTTACTATGTAAATTATGCTGTTAACTTTTCAATCAGATTTGCTGTTTTCTGTTGAATTGTTCTTCTTCTTGATCCCCATTTCGAGGACTATCTTCGAACAAACAATTTGCAGAGTAAATTTGATAATCAAGTGGGAAGTTTGGTTGGAGAAGAAGACGTGCAGCGGAAACAATTTGCCCCCTAATGTCTAGATTCAACCAAATTGTTAAAGTTGCCATGTTCGGTCAAAGTAAGTTTACGTACTTCACAGGCAAGTTATTCAATACAGAGTATATCATAATTTTGAATAGTCTTGGGAGATTCCTTGGGATTCCTGGGTTTTGAACCAGGTCTCTTTCACAAATTTGAGAAAAGGGCAAGAAAACATTTGAAGCAAAATCTTAGAAGATGAATCCTTAAACCATCAATGTACCTAGGGATTAGCGCAATTGATTTGTCATGGGGATTAGCGCTATTATTTCAGCAAAAATAATATTTCTGAAAACTAAACTTTACTAGGGATTGTTTAACTTAAAATAGTACTATTACAAAGAAAAAACTAGGACTTTCAAAAGAGATTTAACATCCAATAAAAAAGTCAAAAGTGTTACCATTAATTAGTTTCGGTTAAAATAATAGTATTCAAACTGTTTTAATAAGAGCTAGTAACAGTTTTGTCTCATAGATGTTAAGTACCAAAAATAGGTGACGTGAACTTGTTACAACTCTCTAGGAACGGTAAGTTGGTATGATGGGAACATCGACTGAATTATTTTAAGTTGGGAGAGGAGATGTAACTTAATTAATGCAATTATGATGTATTTCTCAACTAACATCATATTCTTTTGCTGCCCAATATTTTAAATGTTAGCTGATACATGGCTATGTATATTAAAATGAGTGATCGGTTAATGAGTTGACTCCGCTTGAATTATCGGTTTATATATAGCACATTTAACCTTTAAAAATTGTGTTACAACATGTGTTGAAATTCGATCGAATATGATGGTTCACTGGTTAAAAGTTCGTTTGTTGTTCAAACCCATGGAGCGTTATAAAATAAACAAGTATCAGGGGCTCGATGCAAGGTTTTGGATGTGGGACAGTATTGTTGAGAATATTAGGATCGCTTGTGATTGTGAACTAACCAAACTATGCGTAGTTCAAGTTTCTACCTAAAGCAATGCGTCTATATGTAACATTAGACACAATTTAAAAACTTCCATTCCACAAATTCATTATTGCCAACTCATATTCATATTATAATATTGACAGAAGTATGTATTAAGAAACTAATATGCGCGCGTGCATGTCATGCAACACAACATCTCACATTCATGCATGAAATTAGTTGGCTGACGATAATACAAACTGTTCTGTCGTTATCAATTAGAATTTCTTTTACATATTTCCAGAGAACAATTGTTGAAAAAGCCGCATTAAGCTGTTGTACTAAAAAAAGTGTTGCGAATAAATGTCAAAATGTATCATTGCCAGAAGAGAGAGAGCTCTTAACCGGTTAGTCTTTTATGCCTAGAACAAATGTTAATTATTGTGTAATAGTTTAGTATTTTTTTATTGAAATTAGTTTTCTGCTTAAAAATATTTATTAAGGGATGATAAATAATGATGTAGACGCGAAGCCATATCCGTATTTGCTATTCCTGACGAAGCAGGATGATTGCCAAATTAAATTAATGAACATGGATGAGAAATTGGGGCAGATACAATTGCACATAAAGACAAAACTTGTGTTTGTTTCTATCAGTAATTGAAAAAGTTAACAACTAGATCATACGGTCTATCATACTATTATTTGCGAAGGCACAATTTCGTTTCGAGGCACCACGTTCGCTCTCAGCCGTGGAATTACCAAGATACCTTTAATGAAAATCTTTATTAAATCTTCAGCTAAATTAGATTTAAATTATTTATTTTCACCGGAAAAAAGTAAACTTATCATTATATTATTTTAATAATAATTTCGGAAATTAATAAAAGTAAACTTCACATTATAAGTATTATTTTATTAGATTCTTATAAACTATTAATAATTAAAACATATGCAACCTCCTAATTTATATAAATTAGTAATCGTAAAGAAAATCTTGAGAAACCCCTAGCTCTTCTAAACTTTTATACAAACCTATATATACAAAGTTGTGACTAACAAAAACGGCCATCTTATTGGTGTTCTTCGGTATACCTTTTATATCAATATCTGTAGATGGATGTTAAACGGAACCCTAACGGGTTTTGAACTCAGCGAGCTCTGGATTTGAGTATAGATGAATCTCTTGGGTGTGAAGCTTTGAAATTCGAGTGAAACTATGGATTCTGATACCGATTATGTCATGGCTATGCTGGATATTTGAGATGAATGAGCTTACGCACCTCAACCAGTTCACTCTAGCAAGAACATCAGAATATCTTGGAGGAGAAAAGTCCAGCAAATTTGAGTTTAGACTTCCTGCATAACTGCATTGAGTATGGTAACGTCTAAAGAACGTTATGTGAATTATTATGAACTTTCGCCTTGGTTGCTTAACAGATTTGAATAATTATTTGTAGTCTTTGTTCATTGTCTGGCGTTCTGGTGCGTAGTTGTCTAAAACAGCTTTGTTGATTTCAAATCCTGAGCAGAGCTTGATAAGCATAGAAGTGCTCTAATTTAATTAAAGCCAAGGCCACAGATACAAACACTTACCATCTTCTTCAATTGACATAAGTGAGATAGGCGGCAAACTGTTCCTCATCATACAACATCATCAAGCTCCAAGAGAGGAAGAAACGATGCATCATTGGCCCTTAAATGTTATCATCAGGGAAGTGTGGTCTATTTAAAAATACGGTGTAAGGAAGTGAATTTCCACGGAGCTATTATAAATGCACACATCCTAATTGTGAAGTGAAATAGCTACGTACTCTAAAAGTCTCTGGATGGACAGACTATCGATATTATATACAACGGAACACATGGCCTAGATGAGGGAGTATCCATGGAGTGAGTTGTAGCGGCAGAGCTTGAGGGACTCTAAATTGAAATCCTCCGTTGAATCTCCGTTCTTGAGAGTTCTTAAATTGAAACTTTCTCTCGAGACTCTTTATCACTTTTATCTTTGTCTTTTGCATGTGCAGTGTTCGTCTCTCCCAAACACATTTTTTTTTTTTTTTTTTTTTTTTTGCCNATTATCAATACAAGTTTTCTGATGATTACATCGGATAATTTAGACAGTTTCAAGGGTTTAGTCTTGAAACTTATGAAGTCTATACCGTTTTAACGTACAGGGATTCAGGCGAGATGCGCATGGATACTTAAGTATATAAGATTCTCTTCCAGTATTCGTTACGTCATGATGCGCATAATGCTAATGAGATTTAAGATACACCAATGTATCATCTAAGCTAATTTACACTGTGAATATGTTGTCCATCAAAAACATAGAAGAGTCTCACAGAGAGACAGAGAGTAAGGAATCTCGTTTACCTATTCAGTGTAAGTTTAAACCATCAGTTTATATTTTCAGTGTCCTTCACTAACCCCTATATTGTCTCTCTGCAGCAAATAAAATAACGTTTCTATGACATGGTAAAGTTCCAAAATGCTATATTGCATCATGTAGAGCCGTAGAGGAAAAACCTAAGAATTACACATAACAACTAACATTCATACCCAAAAAAACAAAAACAAAGAGAGTATAAGGTAAGTGAATGACATAGTAATAAAAAAAAAAAAAAAAAAAAAACTCTACTTTATTTTGGCCTCCTTATTCATTGAACCTCCAATCCAGCAGTTGCCAAGACAAAGTAACTTTACAAAATGAATCAACTGGAAAATGGGGTAACTCAAAGCCTTGACTAAACCAAAAAAAAAGCCCTGTATGTGAAAGTAGGAAGATCAGTTAAATTTCATCTATTGTTTTAGGTAAACCAAAATGGTAAACCTTTAAATGCAACTATAATGTGAGAAATCTTAAGCTGTAATCATTTTTCAAGTGAGAAGTATACAGAGGAAACAAAAGGTGAAGCATCTAGAGAAGAAAGAGGAACATCTATCGGGAACAATAGGAAGGAAAAAGAAAATACATGGTTGGGACAAAGAAAAAGCATGATCGGTGGAGGTACATATCCTGAGGCTGAACATATCAAAATGTTGAATTACAACTTACAATGATGGATTGTAATGTATTAGTTTTGGGCTTGGATTCGTTCAGTGTTTCCTAAACCGTTCACCATAATGTCACCTGAGTAGTTTCACTGCGACATGTACACATAAAAGAACTGTCTCAAGTCAGCGTAGAAAAATAAGGAAAATAAATATATCGTCACAGATTGTTGCTTGGCATGAAAAAATGTTCCTTGAAATCCAGAAAAGAATTTGCAATCTTCGACTATATAGTCATTTAAGTGATTCGACCAAACGATAAGGCTTCATAATAAGTTCACAACTCCCAAGACATATCCAAGTCAAACCCCATTTAGCTTCAGGTTAAGGTGTTGAGACTAAATTAGCAAGGTTAGACCAAACTAAAATATATTCAAACTAAATAACACTAATTACGTGCCTGGTTCAGTGGCAAACAAACAAATTAGCAAAAAGGTAAACTTCCACGAAACAGCACAACAATTACCATCCCTTGTTTTATAAGCTTCACCCAACAATATCTAAGTCATTGCATAATATAAAAAAATGAAAAAGGAAGAATTCAAACCAAGAACGCCATAAATAGCAGAGCCAGCTTTGGCCTTGAAAATCAGGAACGCCTTGAGAAAATATATCTTCTGA
>OVBJ01002282.1:0-19105 GCA_900406535.1 Noccaea bulbosa
CTCAATATTTTTTTCAAACCAAATCTTGTTTTTGTCAAATTATATATCCATCCTTATGTGTTCATATGGATATTCATACATACAATTTAACTCTTTCACTTGTATAGACAGAAACAAGCGATGCAGAGTATGGATCTGTCCGTAGAGAGCTGTCAAATACATATGTATCCATATTATTGTGTCCATTTTACGATATCCATATGAGTATAAAATTGCTGGTTATCTCGTAGGAATGTTACATGGGATTGTGTCCATATAAGCGTGTTCATATTCCTATATCCATATGTATATCTAACACTTACACTACAAGGTTGTCCATTTTCATCTAATTGTAGTAGTCTGTCCATTCAAAACTGTCCATCTGGTCATGTCCATATGTAAAATGTGATGTTTATCTCACAAGAGTGTTCCATGGACATGTGTATCCATATGAATATAATATCCATATCCAACAGTGTGTACAACAAGCTTCTTCCATATGCTATATCCATATGGATATCTAACACTATACATATATGCTATATCCATATGATTATGTCCACACCTCATATACATATGGATATATAACGCATATATATATCCAACAACAACAACTTCAAAAGCAATTTCAGTTTTAAAAGTATTTGTAACTCACACATGATGTAGATAATTCTATTAAGTGCCTCATTTTGTTAGTTTGTTGCAGGTTCAACATCAATTAATAGAAAGTTCCATGAGACGATATCCATTTAATTATATCCACACATCATATCAATATGAATATATAAGCATTTGTAACTCACACATAAGGGTAATTTAGGATTAAAGAAAAATTAACAGTTGTAAAAGTGCCTTTTAATGAAAGAAAAAACAATAAGTGCCTTTCAATGAAAGAAAAAACAAAAAAGTGTGTATGTATGTAAATCACTCCAATTTGACTTGGTTTTTGGATAGGCAACGTACGAATGCGCTTAACTCATAAGGGAACAGAATTTTCGTATGACATCATTTGATTCTGTGAGGAAACAAGGAACAGAATAGTGACTAGGGAGAGAGGTCATGTCTTTGAGACATTGAAAGTTGCACACATTCATATGTTTGGTAATCAAAACCTTTTTTAGTCAAGATGTTAGGTATTGTTGTCCTCATAAATCCATAGATATTAATTCTTATTATTAACCCTCGTGGTTTCCAGCTAAATTACTTTGCACAATCCGACATCTAGTTATCCAGAATATAAGATTTTTTAGACTTTTCACACAAATTAAGAAATATTTATTGTTTAATAATAAATGATTTATTTTCTTAATCAAACCAATTTTTAATAAATATTAACCAATAGAATTTCAAGAATTTAATTATTTTTAATTAATGGTTTTTGAAGTTTGTAAAAATACCTTAAAAATTGAAAAATATTTTTTATTCTGAACAAAAAATATTCTACAATATTCTATATTCTAGAATGGAAGGAGTATATATGTATGTATCAGATGAGCATACAATCAGTGTGCGTGCCAGGAACTCAGAAGCACATTAATATTTTCATATTCGTCTATGTATATATTTTACTTTTGTCAGTAAAATGTAACACACATGATTAAAATCGGATGGTCACACAACAACAGTATTAGCACATGCACAACGCGGTGTGTCAGTATATGTATATACATGCGTGCACATCTAAACATTGTCATTTCGACAGAAACGTAACATGTGCCCCCCAGTTATACTCTTTGGTACGTAACGAACTACGCGCAGACTATACATAAATACTATATACAGGCACTGCACATTATAGGTTTTCTATTAAGAAAATATGTATAAAAACAAATATTAGTCTATCCGTATGCGATTAGTTCGTTAGAAACTGATTTAGTAATGTCGAATGTTCGACATCTGCATTAAACTTATCAGATATCCATATTATTTTAAACCACCAAATTTGAGCTAATAAATGTATGCAAAATAGATCGATCGATCCTCCTTCTTATTCCATACACGTACGTGCTCTAGTCTTGTATTACCCCAATTAGTATATTGATGTACGTTTCATCTTTGGAATAATTAATTAATTAACAACATTGCTTTAAATCAGAATAAACAAGAGAGGTAATGTCCTCCCAACTTATGGTGCTTTGATCTGCTGAAGTACTTGTTGTTCCTGAAAATAAGTTGATGGCTTCGTCCTGGAAATTCCCGATCCATTGATGATTGATACTGCTTGTGTTAAGCAATGGAGAGTTTGCGTTGGTGCTCAAGATCGAGTTCATGGAGAAACCTTCTCCTGATCCTAAATGGTTATCATTAGGGTCTAACAAAAGTTGAGAGAAGGAGAGATGATCAAAAGCGTTTGTTCTCTCCGGTTCTTGATCTTCGATCTTGACCATGTCCTTGATGATCGCTGGCTTAACATCTTCTTGGTCGCATAACAAGTTGGTTTTATTCATGACAAGAGTTGGTACCTGATCATGATGATGAGGAGGAACGTCTTGTAGAGGCCATGTGAACCTTGTTTGGTCTTCTCTCATCATGAAAGTAGTTTGGATTTGTTGTTGTTGTAGTCTTTTCATCATTACCATCATCTCTTGTTGCTCCATACAAGCTTCTTGAAGTTCCTTGCGTTGTTTATTAATGAGCTTCTTCTTGAGCCTCGTGTTCCAATAGTTCTTTATATCGTTGTCTGTTCGTCCCGGCAATTGAGCAGCGATTATAGACCACCTTTATCAAAATCAGACATTAAATAACTTAATTAAGAGTTTCCACATGATATTTGACATTTATAAATGAATAATGTCTGTGAATAGTACCTGCTCCCAATAGTAAGATAGAGGTTACAAATGAAGTTTTCTTCTTCCTCGGAGAAGCCACCATGTTTGATGTTTGGTCTTAGATAGTTAAGCCATCTCAGCCTACAACTCTTCCCGCATCTCTTCAAACCTAAGCCATGTCGCAACCAAGAAATATCAGAAAGAAAATCACAATCATTACGGTTAAACCGCTCAAACCAGAAAAAGATACATCACTCTTTCACATATTTCGAATATAATTTAGTGTGATCTAGAACACTGATTATATAAATATATGGTAAATATTTATATAAGTATATGAATAAAAAGGAGTAAGAATTAATACCAATCTTGTGAGGCAAAGCTATCCAATTGCCTCCTGTGCCACTCGTTTCAATGTAGGACTTGAGCTTTGCATCTTCCTCGGGAGACCAAGGCCCTTTCTTCACGTTAGCCTTGTCACAACACGGTGCTCTTCCCATCTCTTGGTGAAGTTTTGTTGCTTTCTTGTTCTTGATCTTAATTGGTCTTGTTCTTGATATATTGCTCTATTCAACTCTATGTGATCAAGACTGTTTATGTTGGTGAGAATGATGGTGTTGAGATGTGTGTGATTATAGGGGAAACATTATGTGAAAGCGGAAAAGAAAAAAGGAGACTATATAATAGCTGGAGGAGATAGTTTTTTTTTTCATGCGATGGACGATGTCAACAAGTCTTTGTAAGAAAAGATGTCAAAAGTAGGAAACTTTAAATTAAAAAAATCCAAAAATCAAAAAGTAACTTTTGGAAATGAATAATTATTAGAAATTTCAGTATTATTAAATACTGTACAATAGTGGAATTAAGAAATGGCTCAGAAGATAAGGAAGACTATTGTAATGTACGTAAGTCTTGAAAAAAAATTAATATATTGACCATCTATAGAATTTTTGTTTTTGTTTTTCTGAGAGTAAGATATTTTTTACAAACCAGTCTGTCGTGTGGCCTGGTGGTAATGGGCTCACGCTATGAGTACCGTCATTTGGATTCAACTTCTGAACACAGCAAATTTAACATGGTTTTCGGCTTCCAGGACTATTAGACCCAGTAGTGGTAAAGCCAGCATCTTTACAAAGGTGGTCATATGATCCATGTAAATTTTAGTTAAATTAAAATTTTTACCTATGTTTTTAACAAAATATTGCAAAATTAACTTATTAACCCTTGTAACATATAATTAATTTGAGATTGACTCTGATAGTTTTTTTTTCTAGCTCCGCTGATTAGACCCCAAGGGGTCTAAACACCTAGCTTATAAGATATATTTTAGTCTTTTACCATTGTTTACAGATGGTATCAACATATTTTAAATTATGTATTGGATTTTCAAATATGAAATTAATACATATTTGCAGTTGAAAGTGAAAGGATATGTACCAAAAGTAGATTGGGACTAATAGAAAAAGTAAAAATTCGTTATGGTAGGTGAGCAAAATTGCCAAACTGAAGAAATTTTACCCCGGATCCAATAAACTAATATATCCGGAATAAAATAATATGAAAATGAGTGAAAAATAAAGAGAGAGAGATTAGATAACTTATTTGAGTTTTTTTTTTTTTTACAACGAATCCCATGTAGTAAATATGAACTACAAATATGACGCTTGTCCCGTAGATCCATATCCAAATTTAATCAGTTTTGTGAAATAGTAAGAATACAATAAATGACTGAGTACGGTCTGACGCTTCTAGAACATAAAAAGGTTGACTTGAGTTGAGATTAGAAATAAAGGCTTCAAAAGTCAAAGCACTTGGAGAAATAAAGTCATGAGAGATTCCAATTATTGAGTTTTTTCACACTGTTTATATGTCTTTTTATATGAGTTTATAAAAACAATATTATTGAAAAGTAGATAAAGTTTGGAACTTTGGAACTAATAAGGGTTAAAGAACGGAAAATAATGTTGTTCAGATTTCAATACCATTGGTAGGAATTGGTCTTGTAGCATCATAGGCCATAATTTCATGAGAGATTATGATGAGCTATATTATATATAATGTCGCTCATAAGTCAAAAGAAATATTGTATACAAACATGCCTACATATAATTGTGGTGTGTAAAGTAAGAAATTACATAAATTTGGTGAAAAATATGAAGAAAAGAATCAAGTGCTTGTAGATTAGTTGTTCATTCTATTGGTCGAACAGAAGAGAAATTTTCGTTAGATACAACCAGTAAATTGTACAGAGATTATAAGTTTTAGATTGTTTCTGTTATTTTGTGTATGGTATTTTTTTATTTCTGTTTAATGATATAATCTGTTGGCTTTGGCTACCTGTTTAGGACCCAGCAGTAGTCTTTTTGAAGTAATCTAAAGGTGAAAAGTTGTTTCCGTGAAAAACACACCACACCTCTCATCTCTTTTTCTTTTAAAAGGAAGAATATGATTTCGAGACTTCAAAGTAATTCAAATCGGCCTCAATAATTTCATATGTTATTTTTAGTAGATAAACAAGTTTTTATCTCGTAATCATGAGACAATCATGACATCCTTTTAGGTCGTGATATATCAACTTTTCCAAGAGATTCGAATCTAACTATCTTATTCCATCCGACTTATGGAAGATCAAAAAACAGGTCGACCCCAACCTAAACTAAGAAACCATGGCTTGTGTCATTGCTCCACTTTTCATGGACTGATTAGAATCTGGCGTAAAGAAAAAGTTATTGCTTCGATTTTTTTTTGTTTCAGATTGTTAGATATTGGCTTTTGGTTTTAGTTTTACTATGATTTGATGATCAACATCATTTGGAAAATCGATCTTTCCTAGTTCTTAAGATAACAAAATTAAAACTAAAAGACTATTATTTTTCTATTAGGCTTGAAACACAAAAGATAACAACAAGACACTGCTGGTCTTATGATGAGGTAACAACATCTACAAATCTTGAAGCAGCTAAGATGTAAGATCTGAACTTTTATTTAGATCCCCCAGATTTTTAAACAATCCATAACATCTATAGTTTCACGAATGAGAATCACAGACCAAAGAAAATGAAAACAGAAACCAAGCAGCCGAATGGATTTGTCTGGCTTAACTTAGATTCACAGTCCAGTTCATGTTGTCCTCGCTCAGACCCATCTGCAAGCTTGTCAGAACGGTGTACACTTTCTTCGACACAGGTCCAAAGCTACCTTCTCCGTAAGATACTCTGCGGATTGGGGATTCTCTTAAGAAAACAAACTCATATGACACACAACAAAAAAATTAAAGGCGGGCTTTGTAGGTGTTACCTTTTGCCTTTGTAAGTAATGCTTCCAACGGGAGAGACAACCACTGCGGTTCCTGTGCAGAAAACCTCGTCTGCTTCTAGCAATTCATCCACTGTCACATTCCTTTCCTCCACCTGCATGACACCAAACAAACATGCTCTGTGGTCAGTGCTCACAATCCAATAGTGTTGCTCTGATCCACTTTTAAATTTTGTGACTACTGTTGAGAATGTGATGAAGGGGAGAGATTACTATACCTTAAGCCCTTGGGATCGTGCCACGTCGATTATACTTTTCCTTGTGATCCCGGGTAAGATGGTTCCTTTTATTTCAGGAGTAGAGATCACATTGTCCTGCCAAAGAGAGAGAGAGCAACAACAAAGTTTGATCAAAAGGTTTCTACAGAACAGAATCAGTAGCCTTGGGATGTTTGCAAATGTTTAATCTCATCTCCTAAGCCTTGGGAATATAGTCTGATAATTTGAGAGACATCTTATATGGCACCATTGGACTCCGAAAGATTGGACTTTTCTTACCTTCACAATAAAGATATTGCAAGATGAGACCTCCTCAAGAAATCTTTTGTACACGCAGTCGAGGTACAAAACATCGGAATATCCTTTGGCCTTCGCGATCGACTGTGCCTTGAGGACCTAAACTTATACGTTATACGTGAGTCACTAAAGACATTCCAAAGAAAATCAATAACTATTCAACAAACCAGATTTCACTTACCGCAGCATAATTTCCAATGGTTTTTACACCTCCGGTACCACCAGGGGTTGCACGGTGAAACTCGCTTTCAACAATCAAGTTGATTGGTGCAACACCTTCCTGACATCATTACATAAACCATATCACCATTTACAGGAAATATACACAAGAACAAAAGATAATTTAGAATTTGTAAAAGGAGGAACGTTGAAAGACCTTGAAGTAGTTCCCAACAGGAGAAACATAGACAAGGAAAGTATATTCTGGGGCAGGCGCAAGACCAAGAACAGCTCCTGTTCCCATCAGCAACGGTCTAATGTATAAGGAACCTTTACCTGGTGGTGGAATCTGATAAACAAGACATCACAATCGCGTTAACTTGATGCACACATCCGAAGAAAGGAACTGTGTCATTCGTTTATCATTACCCAACGTTTGTTTGCTAAGACAGTTGCTTTCACAGCTTCGATAAACTGCTCAACGGTAGGAGCAGGCATGCACATCCTATCAGCACCGTGTCTCATACGGTTTGCATTCTCCTCGGGACGAAAGAGGAGGATCGTTTTACCGTCTTGCTTTCTGTACGCTTTCATCCCTTCGAACAATCCCTACAAACAAAAGGGTTGCAACAGAAAGTAGACACACTTAATAAGACTCATACAAGACTAAATTTCCAATCAATACCATAACACATTGCTTCATATTCTCTCATCATCAATTGCAGAAATAAGAAGATTGTGTTTCAGTCTCAAGAATCTACCAAATTTTCTCCATACTTTCAAACTCTCTCAACTCCCTAAAAGATTCTTGACTAGCATACACGAAGCTCTTTTCATACAACTCATTACAGCACAGAAATAGCTGGGACACATAAATCTGCTAAGTCTCTCTCCTGCTTTCAAATTCATAAACTTAACTCCACCCCAAAGCTTTTTTTTTTTTGTTTTTGTTAGAAGACATGGACATCAAAATCTAAGCTTTATTTGATCGATCAAACTCAATTAGAGTAAAGTCCACGACTTTGAAGAAAGAAGCAGGAAACAAAACCTGTCCGTAGTTGAGAACACCAGCGGATGGGCTGACTTCAAGGTTCCCAAAACGTTGCAATTCACCCTTTGAGAATTCTCCATCGAGGTTACATTTCATCACATACATGTAATCAGTCGTCTTGAGCCCGAATCCGATGCTCTCCCAATCTATGTCCGCGTACTCAGACGTCTCCGTACTATTTATTCCACATATATACCAATCACATCAAAAGCTAAACAAAACAATCCAATTACCCAAACTGATTGTGATTCCAACGAACCTGGAAGAATTGGACAGCACAGCGTTGCATCGAGTATTGATTCCGCCATTGATGACACTGGACAATACAGAGGACGAAGACGAAGAATGCTGAAGCTGTGAAAATAATTAGGTGAAAGAGTCAGGTGGAGCAGACGACGATATTGACAGTAGAGAAATCGATAAACAGTGGGAGAAGAGAAGAGAGTTGACCTTGATGGTGGAAGACGACGGCGACAAGTTCCGGGTGGAGGAGGAGAAAGAGTGGAGGCGCGTTGTGAAGGCGCGTGAAGGGGAAAGTAGATAATTTTGATTGAGACTCGGAGAAATGGTTGCTCGCTCCATCTTTTTCTCAAAATGTGTAATGTTGTTAGAGTTTGCTTCTTCTTCTTCTTCTTCTTCTTCTGCGGTTCTGCTTTCGGAGTTTATAAGACGACGATGAGGCTCTTCGGCGTTTTCCTCTGTGCTTCTTACCCTAAACACTAGATTTCCATTTTTAATTTTTCTTTTAAATCAATTTTTCTTCCACATACAAATACTAATTAACATAATTTCTACATGTCACCAAGTGATTCGTCATTTCCACTCAATAAAATTCTAAAAACTATTTGTATGTAAACTGCGGAAGCTAGTATAAAACTTTGTTCAGTCTAGTCTGAAAAAGTGTTATAAAAACATTTCGTTTGTTCAACATCACAGAATTTGTCTCTTTCTTAAAAATACCAAAATTTGTCTAACATATAAGTTCACCAAAATTTGTTGCGCTTTTGGTTTCTTTCACCGAGCTACGTTTAATCAATTATTGACATCCCTGTGTTTTTTTTGTAGTCATGATTATTATGTAATATGTTTAGCTCGGAACATTCCCTGTTAAATAGAAAATAAAAACAAAACTCAACCAAAATGTACTCCGTATAATATACGAGAAAAAAATAAATAATGTAAGATAATGCATAATGATTAGTTTTTCATTTCTATAATTGGCAAAAAAGATCAGTGTTTTTTGTCGGTAGACTTTACATGAGGAGACCTAAAAATTTACAAATGGAGGAAAGCGATATAGATATATTAACAAGAGATAAATAAAAGACCACAAATGTTAAGAAAGAAAAAAGAAAGACCCGAAAATGTTAGTTGACCAGCCACTTGCGTTACATAACCTTTCTTTCTTTTATCTCTGATGTCATTCATTTTCTTTATAAACTTGAATAGAGATTGATTACATAGTTGTCTATGACATGGCGAAACAATCAAATTATCAATACGTTATAGATGTTTATTAGAAAGAGGGAAAAAAAAACGGAGAAAGGACCAAAAATTAGCCATTTGTTTTGTTTGACTCAAGACGGAATATGTTAAAACATAAAAAGATTTTACAAAAAAACCGAAAATATTCACCAACAACTTGTTACATAAAAGACCACGTGTGTTTCGTGCGTTTGTCACTTTGTATCCTTCAATTGAATAATAAATGGGCCTAGTCCGGAGCCCAAAATTGAGCTCAGACAAGAAACGCGCCACGTGACGAGCCACAATGGCCTAAACTGGCCCACGGAAATTGACTTAAGAAACGGGCATGTATACTTTTTTGTATGGGCTGATAAAGCCTTAAAGAACTGATGATCGGACGGCGAGGGCGTGCGTATGCTTAATCAGATGTGTTTATTATACAACCTTCTTTTGTTTGTATTTTCTGTTTTAATGATTTTTTGGATCATTGCTGTTGTTTTCTCATATTGTTAAATTATGAAGCAAAACGAATATGCAAAAGGATTATCTTACAAAGGTGTGAAATACAAGTGCATTGATAAAACCAATGAAGACTTAAAAAAAAAAAAAAAAAAAAAAAAATTTATATGTACCAAGGAAAGCAACAACATCTAAGGATTTGATTTTGATGGGTCAGAATCAAAGTTGGGTATATGGCTTGTATTAATGGAAGATATGGTGAGAGAGGTCATAAATGCCTCACATAAATTAGATTTTTGCTTCAAGACAAGGGCAGAAGAGTTGAAAGAAATCTTAGGACCATTTGATTCATTAAAGACACTACACATACATTTGCAATAATTGGGGGAAATTGTGAGTGAGCTTTCACTTTCTTTCTTCTCAGCAGAACTGATCATCAGTCCCACACACACATTCATACCTTAGTGTTTTCCTTCTGTCTCCTCTCACATGGACTGTCTTCTTGTGCTACAATCAGATACATTCCAAAAGGGTAAAACCAAAGGTGGGAAAGTATACATATCGATTGATATTTTGATAGAATCTCTAACAGCTAACAAGCAAGAACATTTTCTTGATTAGAATATATTAAAGTTCCAAATTCAACACTTAATTTTCTTCTTAACAATGAAAATACTAGTTTTTAGAGTGTGTCCTTACGTATCCAGTGGCGAATCTACTAACACCGTAAGAATTTGTATATAATTTTTGTTTTGGGTTGAAATTTCATTAATTTTGTTAGATTGTATGGAAAAATCTTCCCTATGACCCTCTAAGAGAGAGTTCGATTCTCATATGACACCATGTAATATTTGTTTTTTTTGTTTGATTTGTTTTTTTGTATAAACCAAATGAAGTTTTTCGAAAAGAGAAAAAAAGCGACCAAACCGCCAAAGTGTTTAATTGGTCTAACACAAGTATACTTGGATCGGGGAGGTTAATCAGATACATAACCTGTATGTTGTTCTCAAAATTTGAAATCATATACTAGTGTATGCACAATCCTCTGAAAATTCGAAATTTCTTGATACTAACATTTACCTGACGGAATCTCAGTGACGACCCATCGATGTACATATTCAAAATTCCTTCCAAAGGATAAAACTACTCGAATATTCGTGGGAACGAAAATAGCGGTAACAAATGGAACAACCTCAAAGAGTTAAACGACACTGACCAAAAAACTCCTTGTTGTCTTAACCGAATTAGAAAAGGAAGGCACCAAATCTCATTGGCTGAAACCGTGAACTCTAATTACTGAGGAGATCCGGCGGACTTCCTGAATCCGGCGAAGATTCATTCAACGCCGGAGATTTCTCCGTCACGTCTGATTCCACCGCCTCCTGCTTCGGAGGAGGGACCTTTGGGATCTCACTGAGAATCTGAACGACTTCCCTCATCGTCGGCCTCTCCACCGCCTGTTCTTCAACGCAGAGCATCGCGACGTAGAAGACGTGCGTTACTTCGTGGACGGGGACGGAAGAGAGTCTTAGATCGATCACTTTGAGCACACATTCTTTGTTTGAATCCGTCATGCCACGCACCCACTGAACGATATCGACACCGTCGCCAAATTCTCCGACTGGTTTCCTCCCCGTGATGAGTTCCAGAAGAACAACACCGAAACTATACACATCGCTCTTCTCATCAACCTTCAATGTATATGCGTATTCTACAAACAAAAAAGAACAAATATAGTTACAGAGATTTGTCACCCACCAAGTGTTTGATTAAATGCCAATTTAACAAAAGTGCGACTTTGGTTTTAAAATACCTGGAGCTATGTAGCCGTAGGAGCCAGCAATGGCGGACATACATTCGGAAGTACCGGAATCTTGCAAGAACTTGGCGAGACCAAAGTCAGCAACATGAGCTTCGAAGTTGGAATCAAGGAGGATGTTGTTGGATTTGACATCTCTATGAACAATCAACGGAGAACAATCATGGTGGAGATAGCAAAGACCTTTAGCTGCTTCAAGAGCGATCTTGTAACGCGTGTCCCAATGTAAATGACCTCCTTTTTTACCATGAAGAACCTCTCCAAGGCTACCATTAGGCATGTACTCGTACACAAGTAGATTCGTCTCGTGGTTAGAGCAAAACCCGAGCAGCCTCACTATATGCCTGTGCCTGATCCTGCCTAGCGTCTGAATCTCGGCGTTGAACCCGTGATCATGAGAAGATCCATGCGACATTGTAGCTAACCTCTTGACCGCGACTAGCTCGCCGCTAGGCATCACGCCTTTGTAGACAATCCCGGCGCCGCCTTTGCCGATGATGTTGTCTTCTTTTAGAGAATCCAAGACATCGTCACAAGTGAAGTCTAGCCTCTGGAAAGCAGTCAATCTCCAAGCCTTGGACTCGCTCGCGTTTCGCAACGACCGAGCTTTGACTATGGCAGCTACAGCGAACACCATCGAACAAAAGAGCAGTCCGAGGACGAGTAACAGTTTCGTAGTAGCGGATAAAGGTTTAAGATGAAGCTGGTGGCTTCTTTTTCCGTCTTTGCAAGGACCCAAATACGGACCACAGAGATCGGAGTTTCCCAAGAAGGATGTGTAATTGAAGTAACTGAACTGTCCGGTGCTGGGAACTAAACCGGAGAGATTGTTGTAGGAGAAATCAACAGCTGTCAAGCTCTGCATTGATGCTATCGTCACGGGGATCGAGCCTAGGAGATGGTTCCTCGAAAGATTCAAGTAATTCAAGATCCTCATGCTTGTGATTTCGTTAGGGATTTCACCTGAGAGCTCGTTACGGCTCAGGTCGACGAACGTTAGCAACTTACAGCGGCTGATCTCAGGTGCGATTCGACCGGAGAAGAGATTGTGGCTAAAATCCAACTTGGATAGCTGCTGAAGCTTCCCTATCTCCGACGGAATCGGGCCGGCGAACTTGTTCCCGTCTAGGAGTAGTTTTTGGACGCCGGAGAAGTTTCCGATGGCCGGCGGTAATGGACCGGAGAGCTGGTTATTTGACAGACTAATCTGACCAAGGTCGGGAGAGACTCTTCCGCTAACCAGTAATTCTCCGGTGAGGTAGTTGTCTTGGAGCTCCACTTGAGATAAATTGGGTAACCCGAAAAGCCCCTTCGGAATCGACCCGTTGAGGAAATTCTGACCCATTCGGATCCGGGTCAGGGACTCGCATTTGCCGAGCGAATCCGGGATGGAACCAAACAGGAAGTTGCCGAGAGTGATTAAGGTAATCAACCGGTTACCGGAGCACATATTCGGCGGCAGAGTTCCGGTGAGTTTATTGGAGGAAAGGTCGAGAATCACTAATCTACCGTTTTCCCCCAATTTCTGAGGAATGCTACCGGTGAAATTGTTCTCCCACAGCTGCAACACCTCGAGCTCCGGCAAATCACCGACGAACTCAGGTATGGCGCCGTAGAGCTTGTTCCTGAAGAGGTTCAAGAGCGTTAAGTTCTTCAGCTGTTCGAAACTCGCCGGAATCTCTCCCGTGAACATGTTGTTAGATAAATCCATTGATTTCAAGCTCGAAATCATCCCCAGCTCCGGAGATAAAGCCCCTGAAAACGCGTTTACTTGCAGGAACAACGTATCGAGATTCTGAAGGTTCCCGATCTCCGGCGGAATCTCTCCTGTCAAACCGCAATTAGCCGCGTCGAACCGGACGAGCTCCGATAGATTTCCAATCTCCGGTGGAAGACCGTCTTCGAAAGCATTGTAATATCCGATGTAAAGCTCCCGAAGGCTCGTTAGGTTTCCGATCTCCGGAGGGATTTTCCCGGTTAGCTCGTTGCCGGAAACTGCTAGATACTCGAGAACAGGCCAGCTTCCGTACACCGCCGGGATACGGCCGGCGAAGTAGTTCCCACCAAGGTGAAGATGCCGGAGCTGGGTCAGATTAGTGATGGAAACAGGCAAATCTCCGGTTAGATTGTTGTTGTACAAATCGAGAACCTGGAGATTCACCAATCCAGCGGAGAGTTCGTCGGGATACGAACCGTTGAAGACATTGTTGGAGAGATTCAGGTGACGGAGGGTGGAGAGATTGGCGATCTCCGGCGGAATAGGACCCGAGATCTGGTTAGAAGCGACGGATAGATTCTGCAACAGAGGTAAATGAGCTACGTCGGAGGAGAGAGTACCCGAGAGGTTAAGGCCAGAGAGGTCAAGGGAGGTCACGTGCCGGCGAGAGACGTCGCACGTGACACCGGTCCATAAACAGAAGCTCGTTGAAGGCTTCCATGAGCTGAGATGTGACTGTTCGTCGACAATGGAGGATTTGAGTGAGAGAAGAGCACGGAACTCGGAGATTGAACGAGCGGCGGTGAAGGAATGAGAAATGTGGAGGAGAAGTAGAAGGAGAAGAAGAAGCTTCATGGCTCTCGTTTTTTTTCTCTTTCTGTGTAAGTTAGGTTTTGGTTTAAAAAGGGTGATAGTGTGGTGAGGGTAAGTGAGGAAGATGATGAGATGAAAATGGCGTGTTAAGTTTTTATTTTATTTTAATATCGTCAATTATTTCATTTTCTTTGCACTGTCCGATTCCCAAGTGAGTTTCTGTACACTTGTTTACTTTATACCGATTACCGAACATGTAAATGGAGGGAGATTTTTAGAAATTTTGATTAGTGGAAACCAGAAATTTAATTACATATAGTTTCTGGAAAATAGACAATAAAAACTTAAAATAGTTCAAATATGGTAGAAGACACAGCAAAATAAACTTGAAAAGTCAGGTTATATAAAGAGAAGAAATATACGCATGTAATGGCGTTTTATGAAACATAGAATTAGAGAAGAAATTATCATGAGAGAATGTTCATTAATTTTCATTTGGAGCCTTGTTGTTTCTAATTCTGAATCTTTGAAACGTGATGTTACCAAATCTTGACAAATCCTCTGATGATATGGACATAGGACAATACTAATATGTATATATCTCACTATCAACTCCAACCAATAATGTAGTCTTTGGAGAAAAAATATCTCAAAGGCTCAAAGCCAACCATAAAACTCATAACGACGTTTTAAAGATAAGAGGAACTAAAGATTAAAAAAACAAATCCACAATAAAACGTGAGTTGATGAACGAACGGTCCTGATGATATAGTTTGGAGGGAAAGCATTGGGGATTGACAAACTTACCGATTTATCGAGGGACCCGCTTTTGTTAAGATATTATAAATTGGACCTTAATTAACCAAACTTAATTGAATGACCAAAACACTCCTTCAACGTCTTGGTAATCACATTTCTACCACTTAGGACCACAACGACCAGCATGAACAACAAAACCAGAGAGCCGGCCGGTCTCTGTTACTAGAGATGACCAATTGAAAATGACGAGAACAACCCTGAGATGACGGTACGGCAACAGTTAAGAGCCTCGAAAGATGGGTAAGGACGCGATCGTAATTTGAACTGTGGAAGGTAGTCAGCAAAAGTGTCCTATCCTATGTGCATCATTTTCATCTTTTGCCTGTTACCACAGTTTCACTTTCACTGATCAGTAATAATGGTTTGTGCAGTGAACAAATATGTGCGTTTTTCGAACTTTTATCTTAACTTTCCTGGAATTATTTTTGTTTTTATTTACTCAAAAAAATGAATTTATATTTTTATATGGGATGTCAAAATTTTGTAAAGAACATTTTATTAGTCACTGGACTGTAAATTAGAGGAAAATATTAGTCACTGCCCATTGGAATAAAGTCGTACTCATATTAGGTGAATTTTTGTTGTCTTCTTCTTTATGGACCCGAACCAATAGAATAGTTTTCTTCATATGGAACGCACTTCTTGCACTAAATAATTAAATACAATCAGTGAAAATATGATTCATGACCTTTATAAAAAAAATGATTAATGAAAAAATGTTTAAATTAAAATTTACTTCGAATGATGAGAATTGCCAAGCACGTGGAGGACGATCTACCCTCGTTTGTGTGTTAACTGGGAAGGATAAAGTTTGGATGGGTGTGTATGAAGAATTGAAGATTCGTTTGTTGAAGCTTGATTTGGTATTTGGTACACCAAATCAAATACAGAAGTAATTTAATAGAAAGATTATGTTAGCGCACTACAGTACAGTGTAAAAGCTAACAATTTGAACATTGAATATACATAGTTTCTTCTGTAAGAATTTGAATATAATCGACTATCTAATCTTCTCTCTACCCTACTATATTTTTAGGCTTTTCGAACATTTGTTTGAAACTCGTAAGAAATTAGTGGAGAAACAAAAAGAGAAACAAAAACCTAAACATTTTAGATCTAAGAAAAGAGAGGAGATAACAAACCGGAGTGCTTTAAAGATATCACTATATAATTTGTTCTTCGGTTTCATGTCTCGGGTTCGGGGGTTACGATCCTCTGGTTTTGATTATGACCCATCCATTATAACAATCTTGAATTCAATCTTTTACTCTCTTGAAGTTTCTCTTACCTTATACATAAACATATCTCAAGAATTAAAGCTAGATTTGGATCTGTCTGTTTTGGGAGAGACACAAACATGACTCGGTCTTTAGGAAGTGCTGCTTCTGTTGCTTTCCGTTGAATCATGTAAACAGAAAGCCACGCTGTAAAAGCAGCCCACTGATGTAGCAAAAAGACAACAGAAAGTTCATAGAGTCATCTTTTTGTTTTTTGGTTTTGAAATTGAAATAAAATAGTGGGTTCAATTTTTCAGGTGGTCCATTTCAAATTCTGAAGGAAAAACAAAGACTTTACAATAAAAGTGAAAAATGGGACAGGACCAGGGGACCATAAGCTTCATCATCATGGCCCAACCAAACTACCAAACATTATCTACATACACTCATAGTATGGACTTTGACCCATAAGCTATTCAAGTATATATCACAACATATGATCCGGATGAACCATTTTCAATCCTCAAATACTTTAAAACCAATTGTACTTTAGGAACACAAAGAACCCACAACTACAAAACAATGAAATGAAATGGGGAAACCTGTTCTGAAGATTTCTGCTCGCTTTTCTCAAGTTTCTTTGCACTTGCAGGGCTCAAAAAAAGTTTTTCTTTGCCTTTAACCTACCTAAGTAACTAGTTGCGTCTTCACTTCCCCTACACCAGACAAAAACTGGATTTTGACATAAAAAGCTAGAATCAGTCTAACAAGGTTTATATAAGTAAGAAATGAAAGGTTTCAGCATGAAGAAGAAGGTACTTATACATACCTACATGGATGAAAATTAAAGATAAGATTCCTGTTTCATTCTTTCTTCTGTGTCCAGATTCTTATAGACTTGTCGAGCGAACCTGATGCGATCAAGTTATCTGTCGGGTGGCAAGCCACGCTCATGACGGGCTCAGTATGACCCTCGAGTTTCTGAATCATTCTCCTCGAGTTCAGCTCCCACCTGTATATACATCCGTCCTCGGATCCACTGATGATTTGCTTCCCATTTTTCACGGAGAACGCAGAGGATATGGCGTACTGTGCGTTCGCATGACCAGTGTATGTTTTGATGAACTTAGCAGAAGCAATGTTCCACAACCTCTGTACATTTGAAAACCGTGGAGAGATCAGTGCATTAATAACGAATCATAAGAATTTACATCTTCTCCAATACCCTATACAAGCATATCAATCAAACACCAAAAAAAAAATATCTTCCAAGCTAAAACTGTCTAAGATACTACCATTCAAAAACTCTTGAATCTTGCTCAAACACGGAATTAAACCAAAGCTATCAACTTTTTCTTCCTTCCTTATATCCTTAAGACAGAAAACAATGTTGCAAAACTTAGTTTTCGACGGCTTTTCCTAAACCAAGTAACACTCGAAACGCAATCTAAAATCTAAGTTAAGACTATGGAACAAACGGAGTAATCACATAGCAAACACCAACTCATTGAGATGAATTCAGCAAGATAAATACAATGAGCGTTACAGAAGCATCGACTGGGGAGGCAATGGAAGGAGACGAAGAACTCACCAGCGTGTTATCGAGGGTGCCAACGAGGATGAATTTGCTGTTGGGAGAGAATCTAACGAAGGAAACAGGAGGATTACAATCGTCAATTAGGGTTTTCACGCAATGCCCAGTCCCTGAATCCCAAATGCGGCACAACCCATCGTAGCTGCTCGAAACAATGAGCGAGCCGTCGCGATTGAAATCCACGGCGGTGACGGGATCGGAATGCGCGGGAAGAACTTTCAAACACTTTCCGGTTTTCACATCCCAGATCCGAACGGTTTCGTCGAAGGAACCAGAGGCAATCATGTTGGATTGAGGATTGAAGTTGACGCAGAAGACGAAATTAGTGTGCCCGTTAAGCGTCTTGATCAGTGAACCGGTTTCAACGTCCCACAGCTTTAGGGTCTTGTCATCGGAAGCTGAGACGATAAACCTCGCGTCTGAAGAGAAAGCAACATCGGAGATGCCGCTCTCGTGGCCGATGAACTGCTGTATGGGATCGGCAATTGGATCTCCGTAGATGTTGATAGCGTAAGTGCGGATGGTCTTGTCGCCGGATGCTGAAGCGAGGAGGCGGCCATCGGGAGAGAATTTCACGGAGGAAACGGCGCCAATGTGGGAAGTTAAGGTTTGGGAGTGAACGTATGGAGTGAAAGATGCTGCTGCTGGAACTTCCTCTGCCATGGGTAAGAGAAACAAATGTTCTTTCTTGGAAATCCAAAGTGGAATTACGAAATTTCTGCGGATTGAATTTGGCTGATTAGGGTTTTAAAAAGGGGGCTCTGGCCAAGGAGAGAGATGATCAGTGTTTTTAAAAAAGCTCGACCCGTTTAATTTTTTTTGTGGTGTTTTTTTTATGGGAGTAAATAATATATGTCACGAACGGCTCACGTGCTCGCATGCCCGTTCAAAGCTGAGACCTTCGGAATAAGTCCGAGTGTTTGGAATTTTATAATCTTTCTTCTTCGAACACACGCACAAACTAGTCTCTAGTCTCTACCTGTGTATTTTGGGATGAAAATCTGTTTCCACCCTTATCTATTTAAAATTTCTAAAATTTTCCAGAAATATTAAATTTTTTGGAAACGAATATTTGCAATTTTTTGTTTGATAACATTTGTTTTATTTAAATAGATAACGGAAGGGTTCGGGAAAAATACGAGATTTCCCAATTTTCCTGTTTAACAAATTAAAAATTAGATATTTTTCTTAAATATCCTGATTTTTTTTTTTATGTTTTCGAATTTTTCTGTAATTTCTTGTATTTTTCCATATTATCCCAAATTTTTCTATAATTTCCTGAAATATTGATAACAAGCTTTTAGCGTATCAACTACCCTTAAGCCTATCAATCATACCATTGTAGTACTTAGGGTGTCAAATCAAATGGATGTTTGGTCAATAAGAATGCAAAGAGGAGCTAAACTTCAAGTG
>OVBJ01002283.1:0-19098 GCA_900406535.1 Noccaea bulbosa
ATAATTGAGGGTTTAATTTGCAAAAAAAATTTAGTTCGCGGGTTTTTTTTGTACAAAACCCTTTGCACAACTTTAAGTTGAGGGTTTGATTTGCAAAAAGAATTTAGTTTAAGGGTTGTTTTGCACAAAACCCTATCTAATATTAGCAATAGGCTGATTGCAAAGTACTAAATAATATGAATAAATACTTTATAGTTTTCTTCTCATGTATTTCTCCTCTGTTGTTCCATATTACATTTAGCCGCTTACAAATCTCAAGAAGATGGACTTGTCATGGTCCCAGCAGTTGAAAGAACTCCCAGATCTTTCAAATGCTACAAGTCTGAAGAAATTGCAGCTGAATAGTTGCACGAGTTTGGTAGAGCTTCCATCATCTATTGCCAGTCTTCATAAGCTAGAGGACTTAGTGATGAACTCCTGCGTCAAGCTAGAAGTTGTTCCAACGCACATCAACTTAGCATCTCTTGAGAGAATCTACATGACTGGATGCTCAAGACTGAGAAGTTTTCCAAATATTTCTACAAACATTTGCCAACTCCTTCTCTCAAACACAGCGGTAGAAGAAGTGCCTGAATCAATTAGGTTATGGTCTCGTCTTTCGTGTGTTGATATCAGAGGCAGTGGAAATCTTAAGACCGTTACACATTTCCCTGAAAGCTTATGGTCTCTAGACTTAAGCCATACGGATATTGAGAAGCTTCCAGGTTGCATCAAAGGTATTCATCAACTACAGAGTCTTGAAGTAACCGGCTGCAAGAAACTCGCATCATTGCCAGAGCTTCCTTGTTCACTAAGACTTCTAATGGCAGAAGATTGTATATCACTGAAGAGTTTAACTTCTCCTCTCAACACTTCAAATGCAAAACTCAACTTCACTAACTGCTTTAAACTGGATGGAGAATCGCGGAGAGTGGTTGTTCAAAGATCGTTTCTTTACGAGTTCGCTTGTTTACCAGGAAGAGAAGTGCCTTCAGAGTTCAGTCACCGAGCCAGAGGTAGTTCCTTGACCATTCTGCCAGAAAAAGATTGTCTTTTTTCCGTAACGTCCAAGTTTAAGGTTTGTGTCGTGATTTCGCCAAACAAGCACCAACAGAAAACAGAAAGCAGGGAGCTTCGTTTGAAGTATGGTGTTATAGGCAAAAGTGGATATAGATATCCTATTTTCATAGTACACCCTCGTGAGTCTCCAGGGATTCGAACGGAGCATCTGTGTATATTTCATTGTGACTTTCCTGGAGAAGAGATATGTCTTGACGTGGGAAGCAAGTTATTGTTTGAATTCAGCAGCCGATTCTTCAAGATTCTTGAATGTGGTGTACGAGTCTTGACCAAGGAAGCGGAGAGAAGCAACCAGGGAAGCAATAAATCTGGATTAGACCAAGTTTCTGAAGATAAAGATGAGTGGAGCTACGAGTTTGAAACCGGTGAAGTCTTGGAAGAATCTGACAAGAATGACTGTTCAGAAGAGAATGTTGAAGGCAAAGAGCATACAAATTGTTGGAGTTTTCTGTTCATATACTTTGATATCGTGAGGAATATTGGAAGCTTTGGTTGGGGAACAAGACGACCTAGTCCATAAGGGAGTTGTTTATCACGAATACAACAGCATGTAAAATGATGATGATTTTTTTTTTTTTTTTTTTTTTTTTTTTTTTAACTTTTTAAAAANTGATGATGTTGCCATTGTTGACAGAATGCTCTTGTTTTCTCTTTCTTGAGGTTTCTGAAATTTAGAAATTACTTTCTTTGATTCAAAAATTACTCAAGATTTGGAAACTGTTTAAGATCATACAAATGTCTAGTTTGTACATCTAGAAATATTTTTATTTATGTCTTTTATAAACTATTGTTTTCTGGATTCGGTAACCCAGTCAATGATAGAAAGGTGTTTAAAGAAATTCTGATTTGTAGCACTCTAAAATTATGATCTATAAATGAAAAAATATTCTACCAAAGATATTAAATATATTTGAAAACATGTTAAAATATGCATTAGTTATGAAAAGTACAAGCCCTAAAAATTACACTAGATAATATTGGTTAAGAAAAGTTCATATATATTGTAGTCTTTTAGTTTTATTTTCTAACTTTTTTGGTTGAAATATTTATTTTTTATGAATACAATTATGATCATTTTTCAGAATATAATTCTTTTACTATTATGATTATTTTTGATAAAATTCTCAATTGGTAAGAGACGTTTTCTTTTGCGATTAAAAATCCTTTCGTCTTTCATTACGTCTCACGATTGTGTTTCATGGTTTATTGTTGGTGTGAGTCAGTTTTCTGGCATCACCCCCACTTAAACCGGATATCTCCATCAGAGATTATGAGATTCTTCATGATGGCCAACATTCCCGTTCCACTTAGGGAATGGATATAAAATCCAGAAAATATTAAACTTGTAAAAGAAGCAATAAGATTATTGGTGAGATAGGTTCATCACTATCAACAAGAATCTACACAATAAACATCAAATAAAACAAGCATATTGCTATGAAGGATGGTAATGGTCTTTCAGAATTTGTACTGATTGAGATCAACAATCACCACTGTGATATCATCCATACTACCTCTACTCACTGCCATGTCCACGAGCCTTTTGCAAGCCGCCTTGATCTTCCCTGACTTTGAAGTTGGAGTCCCTATTTCACGGTCTGGTGTTTCATTCTCTGATTTGGGAGATTCAACTGGCAACAACTCTTTTTCTTCCTTGACAAGCGAAAGTCGGTGACGTTTCGGAAATGGGCTCAAATTGTCGAACCCCTGGATCAAGTTCTCATAGTCATAGGAGTCTGTAGGGGTCTTTCCCTGAGCCAAAACATTGGACACTGCGTCAACAGCTTCTTGATTACTAACCACATCCCAAAGTCCATCAGAAGCTAAGACAAGAAACTCCATATCTTCTTCCAACTCGAATACTCTTGTCTCGGGCTCAGCAATCACCCATTTCGTTTTCTTCAAATCTGCATCTCCAATGCTTCTCGAAACAGCGAGTGTCCCAGCAACTCTCCAAGCCTTGCCAAGAAAGCGAACAAAACCTCCCTATAGAAGCAAAATGTCATGGGAAGTATATATCAAAAGCTACTCTTTTGACTTTACAATCAACAACAAAAAAAGGTTACATTTTTCTCCAACAAACCCTAATTACCTGATTTTCGATTCTTTTGCGTTCGTCATCTCTTTCTGGTTTGTGTTCACTTGTAAGAGCCTCAGCAACTCCTCCTCCTCGACATAGAACAACTCTACAATCTCCCAAATTCGAGACAATCATCTCCTGGTCTTGTATCAAGACCGTAACACAGCATGCACCACTCTTAAAGTCCTGCATTTTGTTGTTAACCAGTAAGTTCAAGTAGATTGTAATCTTGCAATACAAGTAACCATTCATGGAAAATTCAATGATTATGGGACCTTTTCTAAGAAATCACGATCAGTTTTCAAGTAAGCAGCTTTCAAGGCTTCTTCTTTCTCCTCCTTTTCACCCTTGCAATTCTTCATCATCTCAAGAACATTTTTGTGCAAATTCGCAGCCACATATTTCGCAGCTCTCCCATCTCCATGACCATCATAAACTCCAAAGAAACTCTACAACTCATTACCCACCAAAACCCATTAACCTAAGATTTTCAAACAAGGAATCCATCGAAAGGGAAGAAAGAAAGAAAAAAACATACGTACCTTGTTTGAGCTGCCACCGAAGCAAGGTTCAACTGTGTGACTATCATCCATAAACATCTTCTTACCCTTTCTAGTGACAACACCGAAACCGTTGCCTTGGAAGCATAATCTGTGTGGCAAGTCTCTGAATCTGAGATCATCGTTCTTTGGCGGAACAGGTAGAAACTCCATCTTTCTCTTCAAAGACGGCCGCTTTGTGAGAAACAAGGGTGTCTCCTCCATAGCTGAGAAAAGAGATATTGATAGTTGTCACAGAGGAAAGAGATACAGAAATGTGAGTGGAAATAGTTTAATTTATAGTGTAGAGGTTTTTTAGTCAGTCCACAACGAATACAGTTCACACAAAACGTTTCAGGTGACAAATCAACATTTGGATAAAGACAAAAAAAAAAGAGGAAAGACTAATGCAAATGGTAAGAAACAAAAAGGGATAAGACAGAAAAGGAAAAGAGGGTGTAACCGAATGTATACAGGCTATACAGCCTCCAATGTATCATTAGCATTTTTCATCCTAAAATGCAATAATTCCAAAATGCAGTTAGAATTATTTCCATTGTTAATTTTTGTTTCCATTTCAAAAGGAATATCTTCAGTATATTCTTTTTCAATTTTATTATTATTTGCTAACTATACACAATCTCTTCAAAAATTACAGATTAACTCTTTTTTTTTTATCTCAATAGTTTTTTAATATTTTTAAATTTATTATAGTTCATATCATTCTAATTTGTGTTATCTACATTTTTATTTTAGCGATAAGAATATTTTAATATTTATTACAAATAAATCAACATCAAAATAATATTTAAATTTTGAAGGACTACATTATCAATCTAAAGTTCAATTGAAAAATGGAATATGAAATGAGATGATTGCATACTGAAAATAAAAAAGCACCATCTTGAGGCAATTTAATAATACCAAATCTCCCTTCCAAATCCACAGAGAGAGGATTGCACCCGAATTATTTAAGGAAGACAACCAGTAGATCTTTCCTCTGACAAAAACATGACTAGATCTGAATGGATGAATGGAGCTACGAGTTTGAAACCAGTGAGGTCTTGGAAGAATCTGACAAGAATGACTGCTCAAATAGACTAATTTGTGACTCGGAATCAGAAAAGAATGTTAAAGGCCATAAGCATACAAACTGTTGGAGTTTTCTGTCCATATGCTTTGATCTATCTCATATCGTAAGGAATATTGGAAGCTTTGGTTGGGAACAAGACGGCCTAATCCATAAGGGAGTTGTTCATCACGAATACACCAGCATGCAAAATGATGTTGCCATTGTTGACAGAATGCTCTTGTTGTCTCTTTCTTGAGGTTTCTAAAATTTGGAAAATACCTTCTTTGATCCAAAAATTGCTCAAGATTTGGAAACGGTTTAAGATCATAAAAATGTCTAGTTTGTACATCTAGAAATATATAATTTTATTTATGTCTTCTAAACTATTTTTTTCTGGATACGGTAACCTGACTAATAAGTTATTTTCTAATTAATTTAAGGATGCCTGACCGAACAAAAAACAGAACACGATTCATTAGTAATAAACAAGTACCGTGTATAATAATTTATGATGAAGAGACAGGAGCCTATTGATTCGGACATCATTTAATTTATGGCTATAGTTTAGGCATTTAATTTTTGCTACCAAAAAGTTCCGACTGAAGGTGAAGCCTATAACTTTTTTTGGATCGGAGATCATAGCATGTTAGTGTTGTTCCCACGCCGTCGTAGAGGTCTAAAAGTCTCATATAATAAATGATCCAAATTTCAAACAATCAAACGAGAGGACAAGAAACATGTTGTATAACAATTAATTAATAAAGCATGCAAGAGAGGATAGATTAGATGTGACTTAAAGAGAGTATCGTTTTATATTCACCATGTTGTGTAAAAAATATATTTGTAACATGCATTCATATTTCGTTGACAAACATGTATTCATGTAAATCTAAAAGGTATAATCAATCATTTGCAGTTGCAGCCAAAAAAAATAAAAACTAAAAGTCAGTTTGATAAAAAATAAAAATCAACCAATACTCTTCCTTTATTTTATTTTATTCAAAGTACGTAACAATCAATAATACTTCTGTCTCAACTTCTCTTAGTACTTTTTCCGCTTAATCTTTCCAATAAGGTAGCCATTTGAGATGTGGCACAACAATTGCTTGTTTAGTTTAGTGTTCATATTTGTATATTTTCATCAATAGAAATGACGTATTGTTCACTCGCTTGTTCGTCGTGCAAGCATATATATTACAGAAACTTGAATGATATAGAAATCGGCAAAAGAGATTAAAACTATAAATTGTATATGTATGTACACAAAAGTCACCAATAAAATCGCCAATGAACTCTTTCCAAAAATAACTCACCAAAGAATTAACAGTAATCATGAGTTAGTAGTAGTGTCAATAATCAATATATAGTTACAAGAATCATTCATCTCATTCACTCACTCAATTCATTCTACGTCTCTTAAGCAGTTCCCCGGAAGCAGAAACTTGTACTTGTCCGCGTTCTCCAGGAGATACGCCGGAAGATGAACCGCGGAGTAAGAATGCGGGATCGGTCCCATCTTCCCGATGATGTCTCTAAACGTATACTCCTCAGGGATCATGTCGAACAAATCCGCACCGCTGCATATAACCCTCTGAACCCTTTTCGGGTTCAAATAGTGCGAAAACCGCACTCTATCGTAGTGGCTATACGCTTTCATCTTGAACACGAACTCGCTGATCCGTCGAAAACAGAAGCTGCAATGCCACCCGGAATCCGCCAAGATCTCGTCCGACTGCCTGTAATGCGCGTACTTGGTCTTCCCCGTCCGGTATCGATGCACCGAAGCCCTCCAGCTCTTGTCGTCGACCGGGAACTCGAAAGAGTAGAGATAGTTCTTCAGCCTAAGGTGCAAGATCTGCGGTACCTCGTCGCACCATCGGAGAAGGTTTATCGTGTGCCTGCTCGGTATCTCGTCGACGTCCGACATGATCAACAAGTCGTCGTCAGTGATCCCCGCGATTCTCAAAAGCTGATCCAATGCGATCCTCTGATAGGCCTCTTCGTAAAACGGATTCTTCTCCCCTTTCTTGAACCTCCCTCCTATCGAGCCGTAGGTCAACCGCGGCTCGATAAACTTAAACTCGTCCTCGCGGTGTCCCGCGAAGACGAGCGGTTTCGGTAGCCCGGTGAAGGTAGAGTTAGACTCGAGGAGAACGAACTGAGTGACGTACGGGTAGAGCTCTTTCCACCGTATGGTGAGAAGCTCTACCTCGGTGCTGAAGAGAACGGCGTCGTAGACGCGGCGAGGGTATTCGCGGGTTCCCCAGCCGTGGAGTTTACAGAGAGACTCCATGGAAGCGTTCTCGTGGTGGTAATGTGGGATGTTGTGGAATGGCTTTGGAGGCGACTCCCATAAAGGTCTCAAGAAATACGAAATCTTGAGGCCGTGGATGTATACACCAAGAACACACATTGGCACGATCACTAAGAGGAATACGATTGATTTTAAGTCCACACCACGCAAGATGCAGCAGAGTCTTGAAATGCCAAATCCTCGATCCGATTCCTGTTTTTCCACACAAGAAACCCAAAAAAAAAATGTCAATAACTAAATCAACCTCATTTCTTGAATATGAAGATTAACTAATTCAAGACCTTTCTTCTAAGATTAGTTTTACTTTTCTTCTGTACAAAGAGAATAGATCAATCTAATTTTCAGAACCGTAAGATCTGTAATTTAGATCTTTATCTACAAATCAAGAACCATTGACTATGTGTCAACAACAAATCGTAAATTCAATTTCAAGGTTAAACGGAGAAGAAGCGAACCTGATTGCCGCATAAATCATCGGACTTTTTAGAACAGTAGTGACCACCGTTTTCTCCCATCATCCACCACATCTTTCTTTTTTTAAACACCGATCGATCAAGAACTCGATCTCCGGTCGCCGGAGTTTTTAAGTAGAGAAGAGAAACCAAGAAATTGATTCGACAAGAGATGATGAATAAACAAACAAACACAGCTCGACGAATTTTTTACAGAGAATATAAAGTAAAAGGAAATAACGAAAAAAAAAAAAAAGAGAGATTTTTTTAGGGAAAAAAGAATTAAAGAATGAAAGAACAAGAACAGAGCTTTTTCTGTGATTGTGTCGTGTCTGTTTCACGGAGCTCTATTAGAAAAGAAAAGAAAAACAATTGAAGATGCTTTCCGAGTAATTGTAAGGGACGGTGATGATGATGATTAACTTATTTTATTAATTATGCCTTTTGGCCTCGAGAACTACGGTTTCAAGGGCAGATTAGTCAATGAAGAAGATATCAACGTTCCGTTTGCTTATGAGAGTGTATATTATCATCATCACCATCTCTCTCCACGCGTTGTGGCTTGACTCAGTCCCCCACCAAGGCTTTTGTCGTGTCCTTTTTCGGTTTGAAAAAGGCTACGAATCACTCACTTACTTCTGCACTCTTTCTCTTCCACGAACACGAACACGAACACGTGGCTTCCACTGTAAAAGTACAAAGGTTTAATAGTAATTAAATTAAACTTGGAAACTTAGAGCATCTAATATGAATATTAATACTGATGTCAACATATGTTTATTTTATATGACAAACAAAATTAAGGTATTCATACTTCTGGATGTTGAAATTGTGAAGGTTACTTCTTCAGTTCAATTAAAAGATTATGGTAGTTTTTCATAAACTATGTACACTTTATTGTGGATATACAACGACATACAGTATATATCAATGCAACGATGTACACTTTGTTGTGGTCATAACATAACTACGCACATACATGAATATCACTGGGAGAGAACCATGTTCATATTGTACCATCAACGTAATTTTATAGCGTCAGACGTACAAACAGATAGTGGTATAAAGCGAACAAATTCCTAAATTTTATGTTCCATAAAACAGAAACGAAAACGAGGAAGTGAAACATTTCTGAAACGAAAAACATGTATTTTGAAAGATACAAGTTTAGAAATGTTTTGGAAAAATTTATCAAAAAATAAATATCATAATGTTCAATGTCAAAAAGTTTTGCAATTGATTAAATTTTTTGACCTTGGAAAGTAGATTACACTCTATTTTGATAAACGTTGACCAGTAGATTTCAACCAGAAATATATCAGGTAATAGACTTCACAATGAAGTATACTCGTGAGTAGACTTCATTGTGAAGTCTAAACAGCTAGACTTCTAGTCAATTGCAAAACTAATTTTTTTTTTAAGTAGACTTCAAAGATATATTTCACAAAAAAAAGTATTTAGTTGATCAATTGCAAAACTAACATAATATGTATATAGCGTAGATTTCACAATGAAGTATATTCTCCAAAATTTTGTAAATTCAATTGCAAAACTAATCTCTTCGTTGACCAGTAGACTTCGTATTGAAGTCTATTTATGTGAGTTCGCTATAAATATGTGAAATTCATTCAGATCGACCAGATTTTTACCTAGTCGTGATTTTAAGTTACGTTGATGGCCCATAACTTCGATTTAAAGTTTTAGCAAACTTTCTCAATAGTTAGCATGATCTCACACACTGATAATGGCAAGATCTAAGAACGTAAACTTTGAAAATATGAGTTTTTAGAGTGAAAATGGAGAAGAAATTGAAGAATATAAGTTTATGAGATAATAGAATGTGTTTGTAGATATGTTTGAAGAGGAAATCATGCATACAAAGCTTGATTTCGGTTGAGAATGTTTATTGGATGAATTGATAGTAATGACATTTTCGTGAATAAATGAAAAAATGAAATTTCTTTGGACATTTGATTTCCTAAGCAGACTTCACAAATATATTTCAAGTAAAAAAATAATTATTACGAAAATATAGAAAGAGCGAAGAAGGAAGAAAAAACAAATTTTGTAATAGAGTTACTTTTGCGATTGAGTTCAATTCTCGATCTATTTTTGAAAATAAATATTTCTGTAATTAGTTGAAATAAGAAGATATTTCTGGTGGAAACAATATTTTCTCAATCCAAAATCACAAAAAAAAATATTTAGTTAACTAGAAAATTAAAATAAATGAGCAAATAATTGAAAATTATGTGATTTTGTTTTTACTACTCCCATGTAACTTTGATCATCTGGTGACAAAAAAATACTATAGTAACTAAGAAAGAGGATTTGAAAAAAAAAAAAAAAAACGAAGAAAGAGGCAAGGGAAAGAGAAACAAAAGTACTCCCTCCGTTTTTTATTAATGAATGTTTAAGCATTATGTATCTGCAATTATTTGGATGTATATAGATGTATTTTGAGTCCAGATACATCCAAATAATTGTAGATACATAATGATTAAATATTCATTAATAAAGAACGGAGGGAGTAGTAAAAACGAAATTTATTATTTTAAAATAGCAAGAACAAAACGAGAATGCTGAGATCAGATAAAAATGGAATCAAAAGAAGCAAATATACACGCAGAGAAGATTTTTCCATCGTCGTTGACTTTCTTTTCTCCTTCCTTTCTTCAAAATTCCAGATTGTGTTCTTCACGGTCCTCCCTGATTCAACTCACTCTAGCTTCAGATTTGATCTCCAATCTGTAGCGATTGCTTCCTTTCGTTTCGTGTACTGATTCGACTCACTTTAGCTTCGGATTTTGATCTCCAATCCAATCTGTAGCGATTCCTTCGTTTCGTGTGCTGATTCGACTACGTTCGCGGTTGATGGAGAATCCGCCGGCGGAGAAGCTGCTGAAGAAGATACAGCAGCTAGAAGAAAGCCACGAGGATCTGAAACGGGAAATGTCCAAGCTCCAGGTATCGTCGGAGATTAAGCGGCGTTCGCATTCCGCGTCGCCTCAACGACCGTTGAGGAGGAAAAACAGTGGAGACGGATGGAGAAAGAGCGGCGCGGCATCGTTCCGTCACGCTTCTCCGGTACGTAGAAAGACTCGCCGTGACAATCATTCGAAAGCCGGAGCTGGCGGTGGAGCATCGGCAAGCAAGTTCACCGATAAACAGTATTTGAATATTTTGCAGTCTATGGCACAAGCTGTTCATGTCACTGATCTTAACGGCCAAATAATCTTTTGGTGAGGTTTTGTAAATCCATTCGACTTTCCCTTTTCTACATTCATCATGACACTTTTTTGGAATCGATGATGAGTTCGTAGTTAGATTTTGGAATGGATTCTTAATTTAGGAATTGTGAGCTCTTGTATGGAGTAGAGAGAGTGTTTGATATTTTGAATCAAATTGGATTAGCAATGTTGTTGTTCCAGGAACTCGATGGCGGAAAAGCTTTACGGCTTCTCAGCTGTGGAAGCTCTTGGGAAGAATCCGATTAACATTCTCGTAGATAGTCAGGACGCTACGGTTGCAGAGAACATCACTCGGCGTTGCAGCAGCGGAGAGAGCTGGACCGGCGAGTTTCCTGTCAAGAACAAAGCAGGAGAGAGATTTTCAGCTGTGACCACGATTTCTCCCTTCTATGATGATGATGATGGTGGTGGTGGTGGCTCTCTTATTGGGATTCTTTGCATCACAAATGATTCGTCGCCAGCTACAAGGAGGTGGCAAGAAGGAGAAACAAGCTTGAGCCAGGGGACAAATAGTGTTTTATCTAACCTTGCCCTTGGTTCTCAGCAGCCTATATCAGATTTGGTTAGTCCAATTTTTAAAGGTTGCTAACTCTCACCTTTTGTTATACCGCTGCATGTTTTGACTAGTGTTAGTCTAAATTACAGGCAATGCAAGCAGGTGATCATAGTGCCGCCGCACACCCCGAGGATGGAAATGGGGACAGTCATCAGTCTGATCAGGGTTTCTTCGTTGCTGCTTTCTCCGAACAGAGGGAGGATGCAGCAACAAGTGGTGCTACCACACCTAGGGGAGATTTTATCCAATCTCCTTACGGTGTGTGCTTACGTAACGATGAGCAGTTTTCTTCGAAGCTGTCTAGAGAATCTGGTGATGAAAATGATGGGAACTCTGTTATCCCTAAGACACTTACCTCAAAAGCCGAAGAATGTGTGGTAAAGAAAGGAGTACTGACATGGCCATTGAAAGGAAATGAACGGGAAGGTTTGGAAAAACGGCATGAAAAACAAAAAGAAGAGGCTCATCAAAGTAATTCCTTTCATAGTGTTATGTGTGAAAGCAATAAAGCTGCCGATAACGATTCTACGGGGTCTTCGTCTTCCTCTAATACTGTGAACAGCACAAGCAGTGTTAACAGCTGTGGAAGTACCAGCAGCAGTGTTATGAGCAAGGCTGATAGGGACAGCGACTGCTCGGACAATGAAATCTTATGGGAGGATATGACAATTGGAGCACAAATCGGGCAAGGTGATGTACTTCTTTAAGAAAAGATGACCTCATCATACATTTTTTTTCTTGTTGGTTCTTCTCTCTGTGCTGCTAACATGCTCTTGATAATTTTCCTCTTTATACATACAGGTTCATGTGGAACTGTCTACCGTTGTCTATGGTTTGGATCTGTACGTTCTTGACTTCTGTTGATGTCGTAAAATATGCATCATCGATTTTTAAATGCCTACATGAAAAATTCACCAACTCTAAAAAATCTCTTACTGAGGGTTGCTAATGTCACTGCAGGATGTGGCTGTAAAGGTGTTTTCCAAACAAGAATATTCAGAAGAGATCATAACATCTTTTAAACAAGAGGTATAATTGTTTCCTATCACTTCTCTGAGCATGTTTAGTATAAGACTAGTAAGTTGTTACTTGGTTTTAAACGAGTAACACCTGCATTCTGTCTTCCATAACATTTTCCAGTATGATATTTTCTTCCAATTGCATCTACCTCTTATCTAGCTACTCATTCTAGTTTTGAAATACCGTGTTTTATCTTGAAGGTGTCGTTCATGAAAAAACTTAGACATCCAAACGTTCTGCTGTTTATGGGAGCTGTGGCATCACCTCAGCGTCTTTGTATTGTGACCGAGTTTCTTCCACGGTTCGGTCTCTTCTTTTTTAGCCTAATACCACATTTCCTTTCGGGGTTTATGGACTATGGGGCTAAAATCCTGACTCAAACTCTAAAGTCTAATTCTTTTGAAATAATGTTTCAGTGGAAGTCTCTTTCGTTTGCTGCAGAGGAACACGTCAAAACTGGATTGGAGGCGACGTATCCAAATGGCCTTAGACATTGTAAGTATTTACGCACATGATTTTCCAGTTGAGTGTCCACGTTTCTTCGTTATATCTGTCTTGCATATCCTTGTTTTCCACTCTTTGATTCAGTCTTTCCCACAGGCTCGTGGCATGAATTACCTTCACCACTGTAGTCCACCCATCATTCACCGTGATCTGAAATCGTCAAATCTACTTGTCGATCGAAACTGGACCGTGAAGGTATTATTTTCATTGTTGAAGTCATTTCGTTTCCCTTAACCCGGACAACACAAAACTTTTCAGTATGCCGTTGGTAATTTTGCTGGAGCTAAGACAAATATAACCCTTTACCTACAAGATACTGAGGAGTTGTTATGAGAAAACAATCGTTTGATTGGTTGATGTTCTACACGTTAGATTCTAACGCAAAAGAGAAAATAAGATAAATATACTCTAAACAAAAGATGAAGCTTGAGATAATGATTAGTCTTTTTGTGTGTGAATATACCAGAAAAGAAAGAGAGGCTTGGATTTTGATTACAGGGCTAGAAACTATTATCGAACTGAAAAAGGTTGTTTGTTATAGTTAACTTACGGTGTCAGCTCTAACAGGTTGCGGACTGTGGTCTTTCTTGCATCAAGCATGACACATACCTAACTACAAAGACTGTAAGGGGAAGGGTATTTAACATAGACTCTTACCGAATTGATTCTATATAATCAATTCTTTCATGATGAAGTTTTCATTGCTATTTATCTGTTACGCAGCCTCAATGGATGGCACCAGAAGTTCTTCGAAACGAGGCTGCTGATGAAAAGTATATTCTCGTTTTCTGCTTGGTTAAGTCGCTTTTCTAGACTTCTAGAATTCATCTCTAACGAGGCTCTTCTTACTCTTTAAATGGCAGGTCTGACGTATACAGCTTTGGAGTAATAGTATGGGAGCTTGTGACCGAGAAGATCCCGTGGGAAAATCTAAATGCTACGCAGGTATTGTTTCCATCGTAGAGTTGTTTTGTGAGTTGAAATTATTTTTGCTGAAATGCATCATGTATATAAATTAGAGGTCTTGTGTCCACTGCGGAGCATTGATTCTGCATAGTTTAGTTCTTCTGTCTCGTCTTAGTTTCTATATGTAAACAATATACTCTCACAGTGAAACAAATATGAAGAGAAGTCTAATCAAATTCATGCAGGTGATTGACGCTGTGGGGTTTATGAACCAGAGGCTTGAACTCCCGAAGGACGTTGACCCTTTGTGGATTTCTTTAATGGAAAGTTGTTGGCATAGGTACGTAAAACAAATATAACATTACCTTGCTAGAGAATACTACTAGACTCAGTTGTGTTTCGGTCTTCAGTAGTGGTTGCATATAGGAGGGACCAAAACCTGGTTTTCTCTAATTTTCTGCAGTAGATGAACTTAAACTCTTTACAGTTGGGTTTGCTTACTATGTTATAGAGTTTATTATAGTAGCAGCTAATGTGAGTCGAGATGTTTTATTGCAGCGAACCGCAACATAGACCGACGTTCCAAGAACTGATGGAGAAACTAAGAGAGCTCCAAAGAAAGTACGCTACACAATTCCAGGAAGCTCGTGCTGCGTCAATAGACAACTCTTCTCCGAATGAAAAATAAACCAAAAGAGCAGAGTCTGATTATGAGTTTTGCAGTGGACAAAACAAGAAGCAGCTTAGATAAAAAAAAAAGGGAGGTTTAGTGGATGTGAAATGAAGGAAAAGCAGCAGACAGCAGAAGAAGACTCTGATATACTTTCTCATTGCATGAGAGAGGTATTCTTGATATGAGGTTTAATTTGAAACGTTATGTGCTTGCGATGGGAGCTACAACAGAGGATGTACATATTTGTAAAAAAGAGGTTATGCCTATCTGTTTATGTCATTATTTATGTAATTCATAGAGAGAGGCAGACCCAAGTTTTAAGAGAAGTCTGTTCAGGTGAGCAACGAGTACAAACCAAGGTTTTGAGTGAATATTGTCACGTTTATTGGATCATGCGTTGTTGTTCGTGAGTTTGGGAGTCAGGTTCTTATCTTTCTTTCTCAATCTATAAAGTGTTGCAGAATTGAACTTAAGAATACATTCCGTACTATACATTTGAACTTAAGAATACGGGTTGTTTTTCACATTCTGTTTGAATTTAAATGTTTTCTTAAGAATACAGTCCGTACAGGTGACAAGCGAGTAAAAACTAAAAAGCAAGATTTGGAACTGATTTTGAGTAAAATATTGTCACACTAATTGTTAGCTACTCAGATGCGATTGAAGGAAAGACAAGGCTTGTGTTGTGTCATACTTAATGTGGGTCAACTAAACCACTCTCTTGTCTTCTGTGCACCTATCCATAAGGAACATCTAAAAAAATTTTGTTGCAGTAGTTCGAAGAATCTTAGCTAACCAAAATCACTATCCGGTCAAGTCACAAATTTCACAGTATATATATATATATATTTTTTTATCTCCATATATAAAACAGAAATCCGTCACTTAATGATAACCCAAAATACAACTTATCTCTAATGCCAAGATTTAACAAACCCACAAACCAAAAAGAATACAGCACCTACCCACAGATACCTCAAAACAATGGACAAAAATCCAGTAGCAAAGCTCACTATACTCTTTCCAACTGACAAAACTCGTCTTGAAGAAGGTCCATTACAGTTCCCTTCAATAACGACATGGTTTGGTTCCTCGTACACCAAGCTTAAACCACAATTCACAATCTCACCTGCTCCATCTCTCACTTCGAATTTGATTGAAGCCTCTGTAGGAACACATTCATGATGTTCTTGCGACTGCACCGATCCTTGTGCATGATTTGTTATGTGCGAGGAACTGGTGTAACCGATAAACACATGGTCCGAATCAGTCTTGCGTGGCTCGATCCAACTCCAACCTCCGCCAAGAATGCAGCTGAAACGCGTATATGTCCCAAGTTCGTTTGTGAACTCACAAGTGCACTGTATTGAGAAACGGCTGATTTCATCTTGAGTGCAAGGGAATGCCACAACAGCGCATAGAGCTATTGTTGAAAGCCTGTTGTCACACCAATGTGGCGGAAACTTCAGCTTTAACGTGGAACCAACTGTTTGATGGTTGAACCATGTAGGTACTTTGCTACCTGGAAAGGAAGTGGTGAGCAAAGCTTCTGAAAAACTTCCCTGCAAAAGTAACACAAAAACAGAAAATCTAAATAATCATAAAGGGTTAAAAGAGATTCGATTTAAATAAAGTGAGGAATGAGACCTCTTTATAGCATCTAACTGAATCTAGCTGGCTTTTCCGTTGAGCATACAATGTGATGCTATTCTTCGCAGCTTGTTCCAGGTTGGTGCAGTTGGTGAAAATGAACTTAGAGTGAACCTGCTCCATATGCTTAACAAGGGCCATTGGGGACGCCACTGTTCTCAGTTTCTGGCAGCCATGTGCGTCTAAGATCTCTAGATTTGGCGGAAGCAATGGAATCGATTTGAGATTCTTGCAGTACTTCAAGTCAAGCAATTTCAGATGATGTAGTTGACTGATGTCGATTTGCAGATTGCTGATCATGTCGTTCCTACTTAGGCATAGACGCTTCAATGAGGACAGGCCGTTCACACCACGTCTTAATTCACTTGGATCTTCCACTTTTGAGCTATTGAACTGAAATATCTTCGGCATGTCTGCAATCGCTGTCCCATCGAGCAATAAAATCTGCAAGCATTTCATGTTTTCAATGGGAATTGGAAAAGTCTTGAGCTTTGAACAACCAGAGAGCACCAGTTCTTGCAGAGCTTTCAGCTTTCCCAGGCACTCTGGAACCGCCCTCAACTTTTTGCAGTCTTTCAAGTTCAACACGATCAGTCTCTGGAACTTCACCATGTTTGTAGGAAGTTGACCAATCGCAGTTCCATCCAAGTGCAGAGTTTCTAGATTATCCGAAATCACCCTGAATTCCTCTAGGCTTGAGCAGTTGGTGAGGATGAGAGTTTTCATAGAGATCAGATTCATATGTGGAAGAAACTGGAGACTTGTACATCCTCTCATGTTGAGCAAAATAAGAATTTTCATACGTTTCATGTCCTTGGGCAACTCCTCCAAACTCGTGCAGCCTTCAAGATTCAATCTTTGAAGATTTTCAGCATTTACCAACCCTGACAGATTGCATAAATTGCTTGAGTGGCTAAGATCAACCCACTTTAACTTCGGCGTATCCTGCAATGAACAGTCAAAAACAAAATCAAGAACCTCTAAGATGATAAAACCATAATGGTGAAATTATACAGAGACACACCTTAACACCATCCCAGAGCTCTTCAATCTCGCTGTAAGGCAGGTTAAGGTCGGTAAGATTCTTGGGGTTAAAGTCATTGGGAAGTTTCTCCGAAGGGAATTTCAGCCAATATAGATAACGTACTTCATCCACCGGAAACTCAAGTCCCTCAGGGAAGTTTAGTTTGCATTCAGCTTTGCATTCCCGATGACAACGAGAACTATAGAATTTGAGGTACCTAAGTTTACGCATCTCAGTGAAAGTACATCTGTCCAAAGGAATTTTGTGCTTCAGTTCAGACATGTCGAGAAAAATACCTCTCACCCTGTCTGCTCCCTGCTTAACCAGTTTAAGATAAATAGGTTAGCAAATTGAAGTTTCTTAAACAGAAATTTTGTGATATTCTTGAGATATAAAACAAAACGAAGATTTATTATCTTACGGCTTGTTTCTTCAGCGCACTGATAACGCCTTTATGGTTCCACAGTCTGCGTGAGCCTTGTGAGCCAAGTTCCTTGCCAAATGTATACAGCAAATCATGCATCTCCACTCGTCCGCCAGAAATGTTAATCAAGAATTTATTGGCAAGATCCTTTATTTCACGGACAACATCAATGGGCTCAGCGTCACAAGACTCCTCCACTAAACACCTCACGTAATACTCTTCTCCTGATCTAAAGAAACAAGCGACATCGAGAAACATATCTTTTTGACGCTGACTTAATCCATCATAGCTTATCTGCAAGACATCTTGTATAGTCTTATTGGGACTTTGTGCCAGCTTGCAAAGTTTATCTTCCCACTGAGTCTCGTCTTTTCCATTGAGCTCAATCCCCAATATCTTGAGAGCTAATGGGTTGCCTTTGGCATAATCCGCAAACAATCTCGAAAGATTCGTGAAGTTTCCCTTCGGAGTAGAGAGCTTACCACTAAAGGCAAAATGGCTGAAGTACTGAAAGCCGTCTCTGCCGGTCAGTCTCAGGACCTCATATGTGTCATCAACCATCCCCTCGATCACCGACCTGTCGCTAGTCGTGATAACGATTCTGCTACCTCTCTTAATCCAGTCGCATTCGCCAAGAAGGACTTGTATATGTTATTTGTCACCAACATTATCAAGAACAACAAGAGATTTCTTACTGAGCAGGCGTGTCTTTAAGGACTCAGGAGACAGGTCAGCGACTTCTTGGTCCACATTATCATCACCCCTCAACAACTCTTTCACGAGAATGTTCCGATCCATCATCACGCAGTCGTGAAGAAAGACGCAGCGGAGGAACTTGTGTTGCCACTTTTCATACAGCATCTTCGTCAAGGTGGTCTTACCAATACCAGGCATCCCAACAACACCAATGGTAAGAGTACGCTTGCAGTCGAAATCCAACTTCTCTTCCAATTGCCTAAGACGTGCTTCAATGCCAAAGAGATGAGGCGAGTCAGAAACAGCTTCAAACGTTTCTCCTTCTCCTGCAGAAGGATCGTCAATGATGGGGACATCTCTTTCGAGCTCCGTCGAAAAATCATGAAGCACTTTCATCACTTCGTTTACAATTTGATTGATGCATTCACCTTCATCTAAGCAATAAATAAACCAATCAGAAACCCTAATTGACAACAAAACAGGGTATATACAGTAAGTCACTTGGCAAAGGTACCTCATTTCGCTTAGAGTGAAGCCCAGCTTTTGGGGGACGTCTTCTAGAGCTTCTCTCCACTTATCTAGCTTTTCCCCTCTACAAGTCTTAGCCAATTCCCAAAACTTGTCACCGAACACTCCCTTGAGGCTTTTCACATCGTCAGTCTCCACCTTGTAGAAGACGGGGATGACAACAAGTTTGCCTAGATCAGCGCAGTCCTTGATCTTCTCGAGCTCGTTCAAGCACCAATTTGACTCCGTGTACAAGCTTGAGAAGATGGCGAGCGCGACACTCGACTCCTCGATTCAGGAAAAGAGGACGCTGAGATCCTTACTGATAAAAGAACTTTGTGGTATACAGGATTCAAGTCCAGAGGACCAGC
>OVBJ01002284.1:0-19088 GCA_900406535.1 Noccaea bulbosa
TATATGCAAGACTGTCAAGTTCCATTAGTTAATATGACAATCTAAAAAAAATTTCTAAAAGGATTGGATCATACTATATCATCTACGACAATATAAAATTATCTTATAAGTGGTTTGTGGTTAGGTACTTAGGTGGGAAGACAAGAAGATTTTATTTGCCAAATTAACTAGAAACTAACTGTTTTACCTATTATGATGTGAAAAACAAAAACGTTCATGATCCCACTTACCCACAGTTATAAACTGACCGGACCCATGTTCGAATCGTTTTCACAACAATATATGCAAGACTGTCAAGTTCCATTAGTTAATATGACAATCTAAAATTTTCTTCTAAAAGGATTTGATCATACTATATCATCTACGACAATATAAAATTATCTTCTAAGTGGTTTGTGGTTAGGTACTTAGGTGGGAAGACAAGAAGATTTTATTTGCCAAATTAACTAGAAACTAACTGTTTTACATATTATGATGTGAAAAACAAAACGTTCATGATCCCACTTACCGACAGTTATAAACTGACCGGACCCATGTTCGAATCGTTTCACAACAATATATGCAAGACTGTCAAGTTCCATTAGTTAATACGACAATCTAAAATTTTCTTCTAAAAGGATTGGATCATACTATATCATCTACGATAATCTAAAATTATATTCTAAGTGGTTTGTGGTTAGGTACTTAGGTGGGAAGACAAGAAGATTTTATTTGCCAAATTAACTAGAAACTGATTGTTTTACATATTATGATGTGAAAAACAAAAACGTTCATGACCCCACTTACCGACAGTTATAAACTGACCGGATCCATGTTCGAATCGTTTTCACAACAATATATGCAAGACTGTCAAGTTCCATTAGTTAATATGACAATTTAAAATCTTCTTCTAAAAGGATTGGATCATACTATATCATATACGATAATCTAAAATTATCTTCTAAGTGACTTAGGTGGGAAGACAAGAAAATTTTTATTTGCCAAATTAACTAGAAACTAACTGTTTTACACATTATGATTTTACACATTATGATGTGAAAAACAAAAACGTTCATGACCCCACTTACCGACAGTCATAAACTGACCGGACCCATATTCGAATCGTTTTCACAACAATCTATGCAAAACAGTCAAGTTTCAATAGTTAAATCAGGCAATGTAAAATCTTCTTTTAAGAGGTTTTGATAGATAACACATCTATTAGATGTCTATGTATAGATCTATTTGATACCTAATCTATATAGATTACAGAGAAACTAACCTCAAATCAAATTATGGCAGACGAGGAAACATCGTCCACTTATTCACCTACAAAAATGGAATTGTTGTATCAAGTGTTTGAACATACACATAATCAGGTCAAATATTTGGTTAAGTTACTTGAACTCTGAAACATATCAAATAAGAGAAGAGCTACGTTGTGCCATGGAAAAAGAAGGAGGAGGAGTAACACGAGCAAAACAGAGGAGACCACCATACCTGAAACACCAAATACTGATGTTGTCGTCCAGTTTCAATCCATCAGCGACTACGACGTCGTTCCAGCCACAAGTCAAAGCATAGCTCCAGCTTCCTTTCCCTGAATCTTTCTTCATCACAGAGACGACTCTCACCAGGACTGGAGTCACATCTGTTTTGAACAGTTTCCTTTGAAAAATCAACATAAATCCAGATTTTCGAAATACGAACAGAAACGAAAATCAGCGCAACCTATGTAAATTGATTCCACATCGAAGAATCCACCAACTAGCTAGCCCAATCGAAAATCATCTATCAAATTCTTGGGAACAGGGGAAGATCAAGAGCAGAAGAAACAAAAGTAATCCGAGACTGAGATTGATGTTACCGTGTTGTCTCGTTCGTGTCTCTCAGGAGTCTCTCTCCCTATCCATGAGTACGTATCATCAAGCTTTGCTTTCTTGGATTTCAAACCACCATGCTTGTTATCTTGCGGCTTTTCTTCTCTATAGGCAGGAAGACAGAGTCGATTGTGAATTAGGGTTTCGTGGGTTTCTCATCTTCGTGAAACGATGAAGAAGAAGCGTACCATTTAGATTCTGTTGTGGGTTTCTTCTGGTAACGAATTTCTTCACCGAAAAAGTTCTTGTTTTTTTCTCGGGAAACGATGGAAGATCCTCTCGTAGCTTTCTTCTTCTTCTTCTTTTGCAGAGCGAGTCGTCTTCTTCGTCTTCATGCGACATTTTAATTTTCCGTGACGGTGTTGTTCTTCTTCGTAAAGCCTAACGGCGGCATCAACCAAACAACATAAATTACGAGAGGTAATGTCCTTCTCCTCAACGGCTACAAGATCACTGTAATACATGATGATCGGACCAAAAAATTCAATTTCTCAGAGCAACCAAGGACTTAGAGAGAGAGAGAAATTGGAAAAAGGGGAAAACTGAGAATGAGCGAAAGTGAAGAAAGAAAATGCCCTCTCTCACATTACATATTTCCTTTTTTCTCCGTTTAATCACTGTGATTAGTCACTAACTATCTTACTTAGTCGCTTCTTGCAACGGTCGAAAAGCTAACATTATTAATTACGATTTTAACCGTTATTTTGGTATTTTAAAAAAAAAAATATATATTTTAAGAACGACTGCAGGAAGTAACTAGGAAGTTTCTTTGCCCTTTTTTTTTTCTTTTCAGAGGTTTGTTTCGTTAAATTTCTAACAAAGAAAAAAAACAAAATGTACATTGTGCAAACCTGGAAAAGAAATCATCGTACCAGCTAACCAGCTACAAAACCGTGTGGTCCTCTCTTAAACCAAAACACAGAAAAGCCAGAAGAAGAGGGTTTGTCGTCGTCGTCGTCGTCATCATCATCCTCATCATCATCTCTATCTCTGCAGGTTCGACTCAGAAGCCTGGAGATATGTATAGGATCATAGAGCATTTGAGAAACTAAGTATATGGTTTGGCCCCTCTGTTTGTAATTCTTTACATTACATTTCATTATCAATCAAGCAAAGCTTTATCTACTAATCTCCGCTTGTTCCCTTACAGTGTGTGCAAACCACCAAACAAAAAACTTGTTAGAGCCTCAAGAAGCAGTCATGAGTTCCAAAAACTTTCCTATCAAAATCTAAGATTCTCTCACTCCACATTCCAACAGAAATCTCTTGTACTCAAGCTCAATTCTGCTATATCCTTCATTCGCTTCTTGATTCGGTGAAGCAAAACCTGTAAACGAAAAATCTATTACTCAGAGGAGAGCTTATGTATGTATGTAAACTGACTCTGTATTCTGGTGACGAACCATGTTCATCAGAAGCAAGCGGCTCGTTCCAATCACTCAATGCGGTTCTACACCTTATTCTTTTGGAGCCATTGTGATAACCTTGTGGAGATTATTGTGTGTATCCTCCCAAATATGCATACAATGCAGAAACCAAGAAAAGGAAGCAGAGTAGTGAACAGAGCACCTGTGTTTAACTGAAGAAACACGCAATGCTTGTGTATCTTGTTAACAAAACCAATCCGGCTTTAGATAACATAATTAAACTCAGCTATTTACTTGTGTATCTTTGTTGCTTCTTTTCCTACACCAAAGTTTCATTTGAACAAGACTGTCTTTCCAATCACCACGGCCCGGAGAGAACGGATAAAATGATAAAATGATCTTATCTGTAGGAATTAACTACTCTGACTATATTAGTGTTCTTGACATGGTTAGTTTTTAGGGTTTGAACAAAATTTACTTAACTTGTCTTCAAGAGGCTTAAATAACAGAGAGAGCCAGATTGTGGTTATGATAGAAAAATAGTGTGTATTGTCTACATCAAATGTATCACAGTAAAAGAAGATTGGTAGGAAGGTGGATGTTGAGAGATTGAGCAAAGCCAACAAGTAGAGAACCATTACTGTAAGCTGGTGGACCAACAGAGAAAGCTATGTCTTGTGTTGGAGATGAGCAGCTCGCTCTGTCATATCAATACCGCGACGAAGGTGAGAGAATTCAGAGAAATGTGGTGAAGGCAGCGGGTCACAACTCTCGTACCTTTCGTTTCGTTCATTTACTTTCGCATCCTTTTGAATTTTGAACAAGACTACTGCAGTGGTAGTCAATTATTAATTAGTATCATTTGCAATACTCTGTGTCTTGCATCCTCTCATGTTTTTGATTCATTTACCTTTTATGGAGTTGAGAACCATAATTGTAAGCTGGTGAACCAACAGAAAAAGGAATATATATATATATATATGGTTATATCCTTTTGGTAAGCAGCTCGAAGGATCTAGTAATTAAAGTGGGGGCAATGCATACCGTAAGTGAGAAACACCAATATCAAGAATATGAAGATCCTGTGCTAGAATCTGCAGGATAGCTAAGTTTGCCGTATTATTATTATTAGGTCAAGCAAATTAACGGCTAACCTAGTAAAGTCTTTTGAAACGTGAAGCAAAAGTAACAAAGGAGGTTGAAATATATAATGTTGCAAAGCGCCAAGACCAAAAGCTGCAATCTTGTACTTTTGTAATTTTGTTGATACATATATGATATATGTTGTCCTATCATTTGATTGTTGTCCAACAATTGAAAGCTTTCTAGTTCGACCATGTCGGAAAAACTTCACCATTTTTTGTATTTATACTATTATTTGCGAAGTGATTTTGGAGAATAGACTTATTCACTCTCATAAAGATAATGACAAAAATATTTTTAATAAAATCATTTAATTATAATTTTTAATAATAATTATTTAATGGATTTTCTTTTAAATAATCTACAAGATAAACATTAAAATTAGAAACTCAGAAAATTCGGCTACATACAATATAAATCTAATAATTAAAATCTAATACATTTTTATCTCTATTTAATATCTTATTTACCATTAAAAACTAAATAAAAATAAATATTTTCGTTTTATAAACTTGAACCCATATTATAAACCACAAAATGCTTTTTCATACAATTGAATAAAATATTTAAGAAAAAATTAATATTTGTTTTTATCTCTCATAAAAATAATGACAAAAATATTTTTAATTTTACAAATTTATTTTTTTCTTTTTTGGAACAACTATTTGCAACTTTACTTATTTACAGTTTACATAATTAATGATTTTGATTTTCCTTATTCCAATTATCTTGTGATTCTTTATATGGGTGGTATAATATTTAACTATATATATATAAACGCGAAACCTTGGTCTGGCAAACCTAGATCGATCAAAAGCATCCGGCGCTCGCTTTCGCCTAAAATTTCGAACCGCAATCTTTTGACGAGGAGGAGAAGATGATTCACCGATTGGAATATACGAAGAAGAAGGAGGAAATTCTTCACCGATTGGGATATACGAAGAAGAAGGAGGAAATTGATGTTGATGCGAAGGAAGAAATTGATCGTTTCGGTAATGGCGGAGCTGGATTTTTTAACTAGGCAAGAGGCATATTGCATATGGTGTCTTGGTCAAGCGTTATGCTTGGCTGGGCCTTCATCGTTACAATCTGTTGCAGGGGACAAACTTGCAGTTCCATAGCTTAAAGAGTTTCAACAAGAGAATATATGCCGGTCCTTGCAATTACTACATAACAGTCGCTGCACGCGAGCCAGCTAGCGGTTTCCAGCAAAACTTTCAGGTTCAAGTTGCGGAAGAGTGTCGTGGCTTTTTAGATTTCACGTGCTCTATCGCTAGACCTCAAGGTCAAGACGTCATGACCACCAAGGAACCATTGTACGGTTTGTACAAAGGCAGTCTACCTGATTGGCCGTCAGAGACTGCTGTCAAGGATACAAACCGGTTTCACGTGATGAAGAAACCAGAGTTGCGAGACAATGATTGGGTTTATTCGTATTTGGAACTTGCAGCTTGTTGTTCCAGTAGAGGTATAGATGAGCGCTCTCTGTCCAAGTTGGAGATTGTGGAAGCGGCGATGGAAACTTTTGAACATGTGGATGTGTCGAATGCGAGACTCAACACCAAAACTGCAGTTGTCTACATAAAGTATAGGGATTGGGCCAGGGCTCGGATTCGCAAGCCTATCGATCGCAAAGCTATTGTTAGAAGAGCTATCAATGAGCATTCGGGATACTTGACCCTCCTTGGTCGTCACTGGAGTGCAGAAGAAGAAGCTTTGGGAACTGAGGTGCGTTCTAAGAATATCCTGAGTTACGAACCATCTCTGACTGATGAGCAGCGTTCTAAAAGAGCTCGCTTAGGCTAGAGAATATGGCGATTATCAAAAACCGTGGCCTAGTGAGGAGGTTTATTTAGCTCGGCTGATGTAAATATGTAATCTATATAACTATAAGCTAAGTTATTTTGTGCGTTTGTACTGTCAAGTCACAAGTGGATTTGTCTTCGTGTGCTCTGTTTTTTAACGAGACGAGACATTTTGCTAACCGGGTTTCGCCGGTTTGTTGCAATATATACCTAATAATACAAAAACACATTTTCATCCTGACATTTTACAAAAAAAAAAAAAAAAAAAAAAAAAAATTTTTTTTTTAAACNGAACCGAAAACTGTAAGCTCTAGCTGAATAAAAATCCAAATAAAATAATATTTATTTATTTATTTATATGTGATACTATTAGGAACGAAAGCTTACAATGTCGAAACTGTATAAAAACACGAAATCGAAATAGGAATGAGGAAGCAAGAAAAAATTGATAAACACATAAGTAATGGAGTTGGAAAACGGCAGAGAAGAAATTGAAAAAAAAATTAACGTGGCGGCATCACCACGAAGCTAGGAGATAAGAATTGTTTTTTCTGATTTTCAAAAAAATTGGGGCTTTTTTGCTATGGCCTTTTATTTTGAACATATTTCTTTACACTCTATGGACTTTTTGAGAATGATCATTACTCTCATGTACATGTATTTTCTATATAACAAAATATTTAGTTTAAAAAAGTATATGTATATTTTTTACTTTAAACCCTATTGTTTTGGTTCTTTGGAACAATATTCATCAGTTATAAAGAAGAAGAAAAAAGACATAAGCATTTTTTTAGAGTTGAAGAATTTTTTGAAACGTCAAGGTTTGGCATGGTCCTTTTATATGTTTTAACTTGACTGTTCTTGAAAGAAGACTATGATTACAGAATAATAATTATTGATTTTATTGAAACATATATAAATATTTTATTAGATCATTTATTTTATTTGCATATGTTACAAAAAATATACAAAAATAATCTAAAGATGTATGAAAAATAATCTAAATGAGGGACTGAAAGTAAAAATGAGATATACTATCTAATTAAACGTAATATCAAATTTTTATTTGCAATATATTATTCTGCGCACGGCGGAAAACCACCTAGTAAAATAATAATATGTTATGAAAAATTACAAGCTTTCAAGAAACTGATCACAAAAGTTGATCGATGAAGATGAACGAAGTTAAGTAAAACCATAAATGTAAATATTGATTTATGGAAAAAGAATAGAGAATTTAAGGGGAGAATTGTGATTATCCAATCAATGTTTCCAAAATTAACTGACACATTTCTCTACTATTCTACATTATCTGTTCACATAACAAATTCCTTTATTAGCCTTGTAAAGAGTGCGACAGAAATTGAATTAATAATAGAAATGGAAACTGCTATAGGCAGTTCCGGTTACATTTGTTTTGTTCATTATCCTTTTATATATTTTTTTATAGTGAAAAATAATTTTTCCCTTTTCATATGAAACCCCCACTTGGTATCGCTTTCGGACAACCAATTTTCCCTCAGCCGCCTTTATCCATAAAGTAGGGTTCTTTTCGTTTTGGATCTGTTCGAACTCCGATTTTAGTTTCCTTTTTGTAATGATGGAAGATCTGAATCTCCCTCCGAGACTAATCTCACCGGGGTCTCAGCCGCTAGGTGTGAGGGTGAATGTATATCAGAAGGTCGATATTATTCGCCGGCTTGCCGAAGAAGAGATTAATTTCCTGAGGGAATCATCGCTTGGAAAGTTGCTTGATTTTCCATCACAGATTGCCTGGTCCGGAAGCTTTGGTCTCTTTTTACTCTCGCGCCAGTTGGTTGTTAAGAAGGAGAACGAGATTTGGATTCTCTTCGCCGGTAAGCCGATTAGATTCTCTCTCAGAAAATTTTAAAATTGTTACTGGATTGCCGCGTGGCAAAATTCCTGTTGCCCCCAAGAAGAAGAGGAAAGGAACTGCCGGGTTAAAAGAACCTTTCTGTGGTACCCTTTTCGGATTGGAAAAAGATGTCACCGTTGAGAGAGTGCTAAGTATACTGAGACGAAAATCTGTCGGTGATTTTCAGATGCGGCTTAGGTATGCCTGTTTAGTTCGGGTTGACGGGTATGTCGTTCCTACTTCCCATTTCCCCAAAACTAAAATCAAGGAGGAGCATGCCGAAATGGTTGAAGATCTGGACGCTTTTCTCAAATATCCATGGGGCCGGGTGTCGTTCAATATGATGATGGGTTCAATAAAGGAGAGAGATATATCTGATTTCATGACCAAAGATGTTGCGGTCCCAGGTCTTTTTTATCCTTAAAGCGGTTCCTGCTATCTGCGAAGGGCCACCGGTAACAACGGAAGAGGAGAGCGAGTCTGAGGCAACACCAAACGATGGGGATTTGGGTCGTCTTACTTTGAAAGTTTTTCATGCGAAGGAGGTTGATGCAGCTTGTGAGGTAAATGTCTTAACGTAGTAACATGGTAACATAAACTGTCTATGTAATATAGTCAGTACGAAGCAAAATATAATTAACATGCTACATAAACTGTTGACACTACTAACATGTTACGTAAATTGCTAACACTATTAACATGTTACGTAAACTGTCTATGTAATATAGTCAGTCCAACGCAAAATATAATTAAAGAAAGGTATAAATGAATGTGTATGTGTATACTAATATAAAAACTAACGATACTGATAATCTACATTTTATATTGCTAACCGTTTTTACTGCTAACCTATTTGTTGGCATGATATACTTTGGAGTATCACTGTATTACAAATACCTTCTGCAAATCTTTTATTTAAATATTTTTCGTTTCATTGCAGGCCGCTGTCGAATCAATTATTTGTCCTGACTATGAATGTGGAGATGACTGTGAAGAATTTGCATGGAGTGGGGACGTCGTAGACGAACGTGTTGAAACAATGCTTGCGCTCATTAAGGATCACTTTCGATTTAAACCGGAAATGTTCCTTGGTGGCAGCCTTCCGCCAAATCTATCATTAATTAGGCCGAACCAAAGGTTGTTATCAGATTAGAACTTTATACAATTTTTTATCACAAAGTTTAGCGAGTTAACGTTCTTCTGACCATGTTTCTATTTATGTTACCATGTTATCAGATTAGCACTTAATACATTTTGTTATTCCAAAATTTAGCGAGTTAACGTTCTTCCTACCATGTTTCCATTTATGTTAACATATAGTAAACTGATAGTAAAACATTAAACTGATAGTAAAATATATCATGCTACATTTTCTGTTGTTTGTTATTATTTTCCATTCGAAAATCTGTTTTAACTTATTTGGTAACTTTAATAGAATGTTAACATTTACCTGGCTAATGTTACCATGTTATATAAAAGTTTAGCAAATTCATGTTATTGTTACAACGTTATATAAAAGTGTAGCAAATTCATGTTATTGTTACCATGTTTCTGTTTAGATTAACCGAATATTATGGGTAAATGTACAACCTTGTTTTCACTTTTTTAATTGAGGAGTCATTTACGTCTTTTTTGTTATGTTACATTTTTTGTGGTCCCTATATCATTATTTTTCATCCATAAATATGTATAACTTATACGATAACTCTATTAAGTTACTAACGTTTTCCGGATAATTATACCATGTTATCAACAAGTTTAGTGAGTTCATGTTGTCTTTACTATGTGTTTGTTTATGTTACTAGACTATCATTGGAATTACTATTTCTGTTCCTTTCTAGGTCAATGAACAACATTTTGATATGTTGTATGGCCGTCAGATGCGCCTATAATAAAGCTACATTTTCTGTTGTTCCCTATGATATACATGTTGAATAATAAATAAATGTTTAAGAGTAGAGAAATATCTAGCCGGTTTCGTTTCTGTCTTGAAAAAAGGGTTGCCTTGTCTTTTATCAAGCAACAGTTAAATCCATTAACTAATTTACAAACAATGGTTGTCAGATCCTCAATTTTCTGAACATCCATGGGCATCGGCCCAACTCACCCAAAAACGAAAGTATTTGTCTATATACACATTTTTGTATTTTTACCTATTTTTTACTTTAACACCCTTTAACATATTTAAAAATATTGAAATAAATATTTTTAAAATCCAAAAAAATTCTCAAAACTAAAACCAATGATCTTAAGACTTTTTATAATATTTTTACAATTTATTATTATAAATATGATATGTAAAATATATATTGAAGTTTGGTTCTACCAATTTTCAAATACAAAGTAGAAAACGTATTCTACTTATTTGGCTTATATCTACGCATGATAGAATATAAGTTCTATCATTTGTCTACAGATCTACGTTTAGTAGAATATGATTTCTACCATTTGTCTACAGATCTACATTTAGTAGAATATGATTTTTTTTCATTTGTGTACACTTCTACTACTCGTAGAATATGATTTCTACCAGTTACTGTATGTTCTACTACTCACAGAAGATATATTCTACGAATTATACTACTTTCTGTAAGTTGTAGAATTTGTACTCTACTGGAAACATAGGGGGTGATTGGTAAGTGCTGTGACTAATTATTTCTAGAGCACTAATATGTCACCAATCAAGCTTTGCTTTCATTTTAGAAACTCAGAGCAACAATTTTTAAAAAGAAAATATTTTGGCTCTAGAAAGCAATTTTTTCAGAGCACCAAATTAAGGGCTCTGAGAATTCTCTCTCTCTCTTATTTCCTTATTCTTTTCTTCACCTTCTTTTTTTACTTCTTTTTTCTATATCTTATTTTTATATTTTTTAATGCTACATATATATCTTTAATGACATAATATCTACTATCAAAAATCCTACAGCAATAAAATCTACAGCCTAAAATCTACAGCATAAATCATACAGCAGAAAATTCCTACAGCCATAACCAATCAGGCCCATAGTCTTCTACGTCGTTGTAGATTTCGTGTTATACTAAAAAATTGTCTTTTACCATTTGTAGAAAACGTATTCTTCCAAAAATCTTTAAAAATATTTTGAAATATTCTGAATATTCTTGTTTCTTTTTTCTTCTCCCAACTGATCAAACCATGATTTTTGCTTCTCTATTTCGATTTTCTTCTTCTTCTTCCTTGTTTCTCTTTTTTTCTCCTAGTTACCATGTTGTATATCTATGTAACTTTTGGTGTATGGAAATCGGGTGGATATTATGGGATTTGAACAAGAGAAGAAGAGAAGAAGAGAAGAAGAGACTGAGGTTTCGTCGGAAGAAGAGAAGAAGAAGAAAAACGGATTTTGTTTTTTGTTTTCTATATCTGATATCGAAAAGCTATAAGTATTTGTTTAATTTTATTTAAATTTGTCAAAGGTAAATAAATTTTAAGGTCAAATTTGTCAAATAAATTTTAAAATGTGTAGATGGACAAAGTTCAATTAAAATGTATATTGGGACAAAGTCTTCTTTATTTCTGTGTACTTGCCAAATTTCTCGAATTTAAGACAAGTGGAAAAGAGCTAAGATAGAATTAGGTTGGACAAAAAAATAATGACTAGCTTTTCTATTTCTATTTAATATTTCTATTTAGGTTGGACAAAAAAATAATGACTAGCTTTTCTGTTGTGGCCACATAGATATGAATCTTTTGCTTTCGGCTCATTTGAATACCCGGAGAAATTGTCTATCCGTGGGCTGCACCTCTCCCAAGGATTAGTCTAAGCCCATCCACAGGCCTATGAATAAAAAAAACATAGGAAAGAAAATAATCTTATAACGACAGTTATTAAATCTTAATTTTTGTTAATTGTTGAAACCTTAAAACTCAAAAACAATGACGAAGATGTCCGATCTTTCCGAGGATTTGGCAGGAGAGATACTCTCTAGGGTTCGATTAACATCTCAGAGCTCAGTGCTGTCTACTTGTAAAAAGTGGAACGCTTTATCGAAATTAGCGGCATGGAACCAGTTTCTAGGGTTCATGATGATGGATTCAAAGGTTTGTTCCTTGACATTCGATTTCCAAAGAAACCGCAACGACGAAAAAGCTTTTAATGATCCAGTGATAAACCAAGTAAGTGTAATTGATCACATCAAGATATCTAAAACCTTCTACTGCGACGGATTATTGTTACTTGCCACCAAAGACTCGAGGCTCTTGGTATGGCACCCGTATTTGAAGCAAATCAGGAGGATCCGAAGCAGAAACAGTTACAGCAGACTAGACCGGTACGCTTTCGGTTACGAAAACAAGAACAACAACCGTAACCACAAGATCTTGAGGTTCATAGATGATCACTTCTTCACTGACCAACTCGAAAAACACGCTTTTACGTACCAAATCTTCGATTTCGCCTCCGATCCATGGAAGGTTCTTGGTGTCACTCCAGACTGGGATATAAAACCATATCAACGCGGCGTGTCTTTGAAGGGAAACGCTTACTTTTTCGCTCAAGAGAAAATTACAAGAGCGGATGGAGAGATACCAAGAGAGATTCAAGATTTTCTACTATGTTTTGATTTTACGAGAGAGAGATTTGGTCCACGTTTGCCTCTGCCTTTTCACTCTTATGCCGAAGACACGGTGACTTTGTCTTGCGTTAGAGAAGAGAAGCTCTCGGTGCTATATCAGAGCAAGCAGTTTCTTGATACAATGGAGATTTGGGTTACCACTAAGATCGAGCACAATGACGTGTCCTGGAGCAAGTTTTTGAGAGTTGATATGAAACCACTCACTGGTTTTCAGTTCGACTTTAAAAGTGGGAGTTTCTTCATTCACGAGGAGAAAAAACTCGCAGTGGTTTTCGATCTAGACGGATATAATAAATGGACCGAGACGCGTCGCTACCAAACAGCTCACATCATTGGAGAAGATGGATATTACAAACATGTGAATATCGGAGAAGCTACTGATCTTGGTTATCCTGGTCCCATATATTATTGTGTCCCACTTGTGTGCTCTTCTTCTTATGTTCCAAGCTTAGTGCAACTAGGCAAATGGAAAGAAAGAGATTATTAATGACTTGAGTTTTCTTGATTTTGTTTCTTTCATCTCCTTTTGCTCTTATTCATTTTTTTTTTTTTTTTTTTTTTTTTTTTTTTNATATAGTAACAATATAGTAACTTTGAAGATAAACGTTTACACAAGGCTTTTTTTAGTATGGATTCTTACAACGAAAACTAAGACAAACTTAAAAGAAGCTACAGCTACTTCCACAAGGAACAAAAGGAAACTGCCTCTCCTTTCCAAAGTAACCCAGCAAAGGTATCTCCATCTTCCATCCTTATTTCCCAATTGCTGTCATATTTTCTCAGTAAAGATTTGGCTCCACAAATTGCATCTTCTCCAAACGCTTCTTCAGCAAAACCAGTTGCCCTCATCCTTTCATACCATATATCTTTTCCTTCATTCATCTCTCCTGAACTCATCAACACCTTTGTTGCCTCTCCTTCCATCAGCGTCCGCTCTTGGCTATTCTCTTCTTTGAATCCAGAGCTTGTTGAGTCAAGAAACTTCCACAGATATTCCAGTTTCCTCGAGAATCCTGCTGCAAAGTCCTCTCTAGCACTGCATTCTCCATTAATGTTCTCACAAAGAACCACTCCTTTTGGCTTCAAACTTCTCAGTGCCATCAAAGCCTCACTTTTCTCATCAGGGATGCTATGTTTCAGTTGATTCAGCCTAAACTGAGCACAGACGATCAAGGTCTCATGAGGTGAGGTATCAATGAGTTGGAACTTGTCTAGTACACTGATATAAAGGTTGATGTTGAGGGACCGAGCAAAGCCAATGAGTTGAGAACCATAATTGTACGCTGGTGGACCAACAGAGAAAGGTATGTCTCCGGTTAGATCAGATACAACGGTTATTTGAACACGAGGAGGAGGTCCTTCTGGTCTGCTGCACAGAGCTTCCAGAAAAGTGGGCCATTGCATACCGTGAGAGACACCGATATCAAGAATATGTAGATCTTTTTTATCTCTGGTCTCTTGTGCTAGAATCTGCAGGATAGCTGAGTTTGCCATGTTATTAGGCAAAGCAAACCAAGGGCTTACCTCATAAAACTTGAGCAAAGTCTTTTGAAACATCTTCACTTCTGCTGAAGCAAAAGTAAGAGAGGATGAAACAGAGGTTGATATATGGTGTTGCAAAGCGTGAAGACCAAAAGCTGCAAGCCGATAGTTGGCATCTCCAGAAGAAGAGGCAAGTTCAGAGAGAACACAAAAGTAATGTTGAACCCTTGATGAGTTCTTTGCCGTGATTGCCAAGGCACAAGGGTTAAGCAGTTGCTCTGCCCATCTCTTTTCCTTATTACCATATTTGCAGCTCTTCTCACTAGACTTCTGTGCTTTTCTCTTTCTCTTTGTTGATCTTTTCACCTGTTGGGCATCGATAAGCCCATCAAGGTTCCTTTTCTTGGAATGATCGTTTGGTTGCTGAATTTCGGGTGGAGGATCCGAATCAATGACTGGAGCTTCTGTTACCACTTCCGGGTTAGTTGCATCACAACTCATGTATGCATTAAGATCTTGGGTATAGCTTTGAAGAAGATCATGTCCCGGATATTGAGTCTGATCCCATTCCCACGTTTGAGTCCCGTCAAACTCGTGGAGCAAATACGAATCATCCAGTCCAGGTAATGGGGTTAAGGACATAGATTCCTCAAGCCATCCTAGGACGTGATCTAGAGTCTGGTTTGGTGGTTCTGTTTCTTCTAACGACATTGAATAGATGATGGAAAAGATATTGTTTGCGAGTAGCTGATATGTTAAGGTTTGAAATAAACAAATAACAGGACTAGAAATTATTTGGAATGGAGAATTTCTCTGATGAGAATCGAATACAGATTGAAAATTTTATAGGTGTGTGCCGAGGAGTATATTAACTATATCTTTAGAAAATGGTTATAAGAGTTTTGATAAAATACCATTTGAATATTACAATTTGATTTGCATTTCTTAAGTGAATTAGTCTCTTCCCTCATTGCAAATTTGGGACCATTGTTGTTGGTTATACTATACTATTTATGTTGCATATCAGACAATATATAATGTTATATATGTGTGTTTTTATGGAAGATTTGAGAGATTTAATAAGAGAATCAAATCTGTACTATGATGTTGCCATATAGTATTTATAATAACAGGCTTAGATTGTGGGGACATATTAGGATGCAGACATAGAATCTGGTTTTATCCTCTATTCGTTGGTCACGATGATAATCTTTGTTATGGTTTTTAGTTTACGGTTTGTCTGTTAAAACTGTACTGGTTAAATTTGTAACCTATGTTCGCGCGCGTCTTGGTTTAGAAAATGTATAAGAATACTATTTTCAATTTTCATCCCAACCTAAGACTTTTGTTATACACTATTTTATGTCACAGTATAGATATTGAAATGAATATCATCTTGAACATATTGTCCAATAGTCCAAGATTTATTTATCTTTTATGTGGAATTATCTTTCATCTGATTCTTGGTCCAACAACTAAAAGCTTTTCACACCCACATCCACATGTCTGAGTTGGAGGAACATCCATTTCTAGAGTATTATGTAAAATTATGTTTTGAAACCTAGTAAACTCATGATGTTTGCCCACAAAGATCAATTGACTATGGGTTTTCAGTAGAGATTTAATGCGTATATGTTTGAACAATATATATATATATATATATATATATATATATTGTTTTCCGAGCAGTAGAACAAATAATTGATTTGTGACGCCTATTTGGTTGGTGAATTATTGTAATCGTAAAGATATCAGATATGGGTGTAGGAATTGAGAAAATGATTGGAGGGATATAAATCGTCAAGACATAATAATAAAATGGGACAAAGACAAAGATGTCTTTGCTCCCACATATTAGTCAAACGAAGTTCAATGGACCACTTGATTTTGACGTGTTCCTTCTAAATAACAATACTTATATCTGATTTAGAGTTCAGATAAGAGGATTGTGGGAAATAGTATGATTTCTAGGTAAATATGTTATTTTCACACAAGTTTATGTAACTAAAGGTGATAACTCTTTTGAGTCTAGAAAATAGTTGTATTTGTCATTGCTAATGGAATAGACAGAGTAAACAGAAAATAAATAAATTGACTCTATACTTCTTTATTTATGTTGGCGCTTTTTCAGCATGGGCCTTGATTGAAAGCAGCCATGATAGTCACAATTCACAGTAATACTATATCAATGGGCCTCGTACAAAAGTCATAAATTAATCGTCTTTATCTTCATCCCTATTATTTTTGGTCTTTTTGGAGGATCTTTATTTGGAACTTGCAAGTACAAGTCTATTGAAAATGTCGATCTTTACTATCGTTTGACTACAACAACCAAAGTTTTGCAAGAATTTAGAGCGGAAATGGACTAAATAGGCAACAGAAGTGAGTTCGAAAAAGTAAAAAATAAAACAAAAATTATCATACAATTACATAAATCACATAACCACACGTGGGTTCATACATATAATCAAAGCGAATAGGTTTAAGTTTAACAGTCCAGCAACAAGCCATATAGTACAATCCAGAAACAAACCATATAGTACAATCACAAAAAGAAAAGGTCCCAAATCAAGAAACTATTTTTTTGCAGTAGAGATTTGCACAGAGAGAAGAGACTTAAAAGACAGAAACTTTTACGGATCAAATAATACAATAGCCAAGGATGATTTACCGTCATGATCTCATCAAGCACCAAGCCGGAGCAAGCAGATTCTCACATGAGGACTGAGACATGGTGGTTTGATGGATAACCTGAGAACCTGCTGAATTGTGGGTTTTGTTGGAACATGTCCTTGTTGTTCCCAGCTATGTCCAAGCAAGATGTTGTCAAGCCACTAGACCCGACGACCCCACCTCCCGAAATATCCATTTGCCGGAACTTTTCCTGAGTGTTCTTGAAGAAATGCGGTTTGCCCAAGAATGAAGGAGACTCTGGAGGATTTGATTCTTGGAGCTTCTTTGTGTTGAGGAAACGACCACCAGAGCCTCTAGCTCTCTTCAACGCATGAAGGTGGCGAGACTCGTGAAGGTACGGCTGCATTGCATATAGTTTCATAGACAAAGTCAGCCTCTTTAGACAAAAAAACCTCTCAACTTTTCGATCAAAATTGAAATCTCAAGAGTGGTTGGGGGGGGGGGGGGGGGGGAANGGGGGGGGGGGGGGGGGGGGAGAAATAACCGTACTTTGCGGACTCTGATGAGCTTGTTATGAGCTTCAAGCTTAGCACGGCGCTCTCTGCGACGGAGAATGGCTTGGTATTGTTTAGGGTTGACGAAAACTGGTTCGTTCTCCGGAATGTTGCAAGGCAAAAGCATTCTAGAAGGAACCAACCCTCCCATCTGAGGATGCTGCACCTGCAAAAAGATTCCCACATCAAGAATTAGATACGGCAAACAGCAGCGTTAGACTGAGACGTAACAGTTGTGTGTGTATTACCGTGTGTTGTGGTGCATATGGAAAAGACAAGAAACCGTTGAAATGTTGCGTTTCAGTGCCGTGTAGAGGCCAAGAAGCCTGAGGGGTATTAAACAATATTGTGTTTAGCTATAAACTCATGTCTCACACGGTCAAAGATGATTTGACTAATGAACCTCAATGAGTGGAGGAGCCACTGAGTACTGAGACAGCTTCGACAAGATTGGCTTCGAGTGGTATCCAACGGGATTCACCGCGTTTTCTTTGTAAGCAGCTGCATCAGAGCAAGAAACCCAGAAGGTGAGCTAAAACTAGTTGCGGTTTGATGCAATGAAAATCGTCTTTTAATTTTGAAAAGCTGGACCTGAGAGATGAGTAACGACGTTGTGGCCGTAACGATTGTTATGTTCCTCCAAGCTTGCAACTTGAGCAAATGATTCTCCTCCAGTGGACTGAGTAGAGGAAGAAATCGAATCATCATGGTCTTTCAACTGAAAACCAATCCCGGGGAGATGGGCAGACATCAACTTCATAGCCAAAACAGAGAATCTTTCCTGTGGGAACACTCTACTCTTGCATTGTCTGAAACACAAAATTTCAACAGATCTAAGAAGAAGAGAGAAAGAAGCGACGGAGCAGATCCGATTATCAAACTAAAAAAAACAAATAGAAATCGAAAGATTCAGGATTTGAGAATCGACGGCCTAACAGAAACAGGAAACAGGTTTTGATTCATCAACTGAAACGTCCTTCAGAGAAAGAAGAAACATGCAGCAGTAAATCGGCAAAGTGGAGAGCTCAGTCGACGAGATTTGTGGAAACTTAAATCACATGAGAACATAAGAGAAATTAAAAGCCAAAAATGGATCTTCACTGATCCACTCCAAAAGCGGACATAACCAAAACAAGAAACGAAAACAAACAAAAGCATTCAGATTTTTCTCACAATTTTCCATTTTTTTTCCTTCTCTCAAAGCAGAGTACAAGATTTACCCGAAACAAGANGATATGGTGGAAGATCGAGAGAGAGAGAGAGAGAGAGAGAGAGACAGAGAAAAGAAAACAATCATGTAAGGTTGAGATGATGCATGTCTCCTTCCTCAAAACATGGCTTCTTTTTATTTCTCTTTCAGACTTTCACTGTCTCTGCAAATTGGGTATTATTGGCTTATGCCTTAAAAGCTCTTTTCACCTTCACTTTGATTAACCAATTTTCACAATTCCCACCACTAATTCACCATGAACACTGTAGTACCTTTTAGCTGACATTAATTATTAAAATGATTCCTTTGTTTACATTATTAAACCATTCTTATCTTTATACTCTTCCACCTTTTTGTTGTCTGACCTACACCTCTTTAATCTTTATATAAATGAATGCCATACAGTGTAGCTACTTAAAATTAAAAGTACTGTATTAGATTGTGGTTTAAGATATTTATAAACTTTAAAATTATGCTTAAGTGGACAAACAAAAAACACTTTTGAGGGAATAAAATAAGAGAAATTGCAAAATTCGGGTGTAAATAATGTCATAATTAACTGACAATG
>OVBJ01002285.1:0-19087 GCA_900406535.1 Noccaea bulbosa
AGAAGGAATCTATGCCTTTTTTTGCGTTTGTCCATTATTTGCACCAGAACCGCCAATATGCTTCTCATGAATATCAAAAAATCTTAAAAAAGGAAAAATTCCAAGTAAGTATGAGCCGTAAAGGAAATTGTTATGATAACGCAGTGATTGAATCTTTTCATAGTGTATAAAAAAAAGAATGGGTCTATCCGAAAAAATATAGAACGCGAGACGAAGCGAAATCCAGTATTTTTAAATATATTGAAGTGTTTTACAATCGAAAACGTAGCCATTCTGCACTGAAGTATGTATCACCGATTCAATTTAAAAAGAGGTTCTATGAAAAGCAACAATCTCAAGCTGCTTAACGAATAAAATGTCTCTGTTTAATGTGTCTATTTTCTTGACATAACACCAGATATTTCTAGCAAAGTTTATATGGCTCATATTAAGCGATACAAGCTCTTGCAAAGACAACCCATAGTTTACTACTAAATTTATAATACAAACGTTTCTATCCATAATAAGAGGGCGATATTTAGCTTGTCTTTCCGTTAGCCCTTTTGTTGATAGGACAGTTTGTTTTAAAAGCTTTTCTTCCATTTCGGTAATAAAATCATTATCATTTAGTGATTGATCAGGAATCAAAGAGAGATTAATACCATCCAATGGACTAACTATGCATAAAAACATGTGTAACTTCTTTAAAACCACCCATATTCTGTGTCTTGTTTTCTGAGAATATTTACGCTTGTCTTCTAACTCAGAGAAATACGTCTGATAATCCGCTTCAGAAAGTTCACTCCATGATTTGATATGTAGAAGTTTTTTATTTGCTCTTAACCACTTATAAAAATCTTTAATATCGTAAGCATAACGTTTAATCGTGGATTGTTTCCGTCCTTTTTCTATTAAATAAGCAGAAAAGGCTGCTAATGTTTCTTCTAAATTAATGTTTTTGCTCATTATAATCACCTAATTTCTTAGGATATATTATAACAGAAAATAAGTGAAAGACCTGCTACCGCCCTTTGCTTTTTTGATATGTTGATTATTATTTACAAAGCCAAATGAATGTGGCTATCATAATACTCCAAAAGGGAACTACAAAGATTAGTCCCCAAAATATCCCTTTGAAAAATCCAATCTCGTTATAAGTATTCATTTCTATGTAATTCGAATCTTTTAGTACAGCCATGTTTAATCCTCCCAATATGAATTGTTTATTAAAATAAAAAAGGACAAACCTCGCCCTGGTAGGGATACGTAGGTTTGTCCTTTTTTATGTGGGTAATGATATGTTTAATTACCATTATTATAACGGAATTTACATATATTTTCAATTAGGTCGGACATTTTATTAACAAGCATACTAGCTGTATTAAAAATCTATTATAAATATATATCTTATATATTAAAAAAAAAATAAAGATAAAACTATTATAGGTTATCAAAAATAGGGGAAAGACCTACTCCCACAAGGGAAAATTTGATGTTAGAACGTAAAAAATCATAAATAGTAGAAAATGTATACGGAAATTCAATGATTATTAGACTATCAATTCTACAAAAAAGCAGAAAGAGAATTATATGTTTCTACATGAAATCGGAAAGAAATTGATACAAATCACTTTATATTTATCCAACTATAGAAATAGGCTTTATTTTCTTTATTTTGTTAAATACAGCAATATCTAACGTACAATTATCCACATTTTATCCAGATTAGACTACTATTTGTTAACATTAATCAGTGTTTATACATAACTCACATTTTTATTGATGATTTTTATTAGATAAATACAACAACATTAGTAATTACAATGTTTTTAGAAATATTATATTCACATCGAATCATATATGTCCGCATATCCACTATTTTTATAATTTTCCTTATGATTTTTTGTAGGTATTATAAGATAGGTTTTAATAGATTAGAAGAATACTCCCTGACGTTATGTGGAGAGTTATATATTGCTAGAATTGAATTTGTATAGAATTGCATAAAAAAAGACTCCATTTTACATGAAGTCCTTCTGATTTGGTATGTATAAATAGAGTAGTAGAAAAGGGGTGTTAATGAAACAAACACGAATAGCCCTCCACTTTCGATTTTTTCAAAAATAGAGAGCTCATTACTATTATTTTATTTCCATTGCGTGTAGCACCTGATCTGGAGCTGTTATTGTTACTCCAGCACGTACTAAACGTTCGAAGGTACGCATAAACTCTAGTAAATTAAACTGCTTTGGTAGTTCAATAACACGAAGTTTTTCTTGTGGCAGCTTATCAATTGCCTCGATAAACCATTCACGAACATCACTTGGAATCGTGCGTTCTTTATGACCACGAACTTTTAGTTTTTCACGCATTTCAATTTCTAAAGCGATATATGCATGGAGATTAACACCCTGATCATATGCATATTTTCTAAATAACGTTTCTTCCTGGTATTTTAGATAATTACGGTAATAAGACTCTTCCGTCACTGGTACTGCAAATTTCTGCTTCAGTAGTGCATGCACATTCTTAAACATTCTCTTAATGTTATGAAGAGAGTACATAGAATAATGTAGACCAAAATTAAAGACAGCTTGCTCACGGTCACTATTTCTCTCTTTTGGTATATGCTGCGCAATAAGAGGATAGATACCTTCTTTTGCTGCTGTATCGAGAATTTGATATTGAGATGTTTGATGCAATAGTTTCTTCAATGTATATACAATTTTCGTTGGATATCCTTCTTTTCGATCAACCATGTCACGTAGTCCGCGAATTACACTGCGAATTTGACGATGACAAGTATACTTTAATACATGAATGAATTTATTCATGTCTGCAGACAGTTCACCGATATTCATTTCTTGTAAGACTGCTTCGATAAATTTTGCTTTTCTAGCATAGGTAGCTTTTGGTGTAAATGGATCCCTATGTTGTTCTTCTCCAGCTTCTTTCGAACATAAGAAGTCTGAATGGATAGACAGATATAACGTCGTATATCGTTTTGTATGCTTTACACCTTTTTGCATTTTACAAATTTTGAATAGGGGATTCCCCGTACATGGTAATGCAGTTGTTAATTCCTCGATAACCGCACGGATCTGATGCGGATATTTTTTATGTAAGAAACGATACATCCCACCGAAGTGAGTTTTGTTTCCTCTTTCGTCCTGCTTGTCCAAAGAACGCTTTAATGTTGTTTCCGTATGTTGTTGCATCGCAATGTCTAAGAAAAGTTTCTTAGCTGCTATAGATAGCTTAAAGAAATCCTTTGTAAATATAACAGGACTAATATATACATACGGATTTGCTTTTTCTGTTTCCTCATTCATAAAATGAGTGAGTTTAATTGTATAACGACCATCTAGTCCGTTTTCAATGGAGATAATATTATGTAAGTTTAATTTCTTTAATGCGATATAGAATTGAGAGTGTTGGATATAAGCAAATTCTTCTTTATATTGCTTGTAATCTTCCCACATCATATGTATGGTTACATTGGGAATGACACCATTAGTAAAGCATTTCTTATGCAGATATAAGAATACTTCGAGATCAGCATTTGTAATGCCGTATAATTTATGCTTTCTTCCAGTTTTTTCTGCAAGTGTAGACATTGCGCGACGTGAAAAAGATGGTTTAGCTTTTTCGACAAAGCCTTCTACATCAGCAATACGTTCTTCGTATGTCATGTGCTGCAGAATATCTTCCAAATATGTATCTTTATAGCTGTAGTATTTCTCCTCAAACGCTGCAACAAATTTCTGCCAAGATTTTAATGTGACTACAACAGCATTTGTTGTTTTTCCATTTAAGCTACGCTGATTTTGAATAATAAATGATTTCCCCATCTTTTTCACCTCCGTTCTGCAAATTCAGAAACATATGCTAAAATACTGTAAAATATACCAATTTTGATTATAGCAAAATAAATTTTGCAAAAATGCGCCCTTTAAGAGAGATTTTAAAAAAAAGCAACACTTTATGATTCTTAGAGCTACAAGGGATTTGCATTTTTTTTTTTTTTTTTTTTGTTANAAGGGATTTTTTTTTTTTTTTTTTTTTTTTTTGGTACGCGACTTGGGAAGGGTGTTGCTCTTATTTGATGAGACTTTATTAAGTAAAAATTAAAAGAAATCCTTTAATAACACTATTCTCTAAGTTCATCTATTATTTTTAGGTACGCAATGTGGGAAGAGTGTTGCTACTTTTTTTGAAAAATAGGTACGCGACTTGGGAAAGGTCGCTATAAAAATATATATAATTTTTTATTGAATTTCTTAAATTCCTTGATATACAAAGGGATAGTAGTGATTTATCTAGCGAAATAGGTACGCAACTTGGGAAAAACGTTGCTTATTTTTAATGTATATCTGTAGATTTAAATGTAAAATGTTGCTTATTAAAGATAATAGGTACGCAACTTGGGAAAAGCGTTGCTTTTTTGATAAGAAGGGTATGAAATCGGGCGAAATATTGCCAATTTTACAAAAAATCACATCTTTTTGATAGGTGAAAAATTCTGTCTCAGAACTTTCTAAGCTTAACTCTAAAAAATGAACAAGGAGAATTAATCTTCAAAATCTAGAATAAGAAAAATAAGTACATACAATTGTCTTGGAAAATGGTATGAATGATTAGTAGCAATTGGTATAATTGTATTAGAAGCAATTAGGAGGATTATTAGTGGAGAAGTTAAAAGTACTATTTCAAAACACTTTATATATAGCGTATCCTTTATTTACTGGGGTAAAGGGGAATGATAAGATTTTAAATAAATGGCAAAGATTTTATCAAGATGTGGAAAAAGATCTACAAAAAATATATAACTCAACTTATTCATCACAGACTTTCGAAAGGCTAGTAAAATGGGTTTCTAAAAAAGAAGCCTTAGGATTATCTGCAATAGATATTCTCCCTAAATTAGATAATCATAAGGAAGAAATTTACGAATGCCTAAGATATGACTTATTAATGGAATTTGGAGTTAAACTGCCTGTTTTCACAAAAGAATTACCTTTAAATTCAGGACCTAAAAGTGAATATATAGAACGAAGTAATGCAGGATTTATGTATCATTTATCAGATACAATTGCCAAGAATAAGTTTGCAGATGACCAAGATAAGGAAGGTCGTATTGCTCAGTTACCGGATAAACAAAATAGTCTTGTGGTAGTATCTTCTCGCGATGATGGTGATATGAAATTACAGAGAGAGGAGTTGAAAAAGTGGAATACGCTAATTGATTCTACATTTTTAACTAGAGTAATGGATGATTTGACGGCGGACTGCCTAGATATTGTAACAGAACTATGGGTAAAGAGTGCGGAAAATGATAAGACCATTGTGCCTGTACATTACGAACAAATCCTAGATATGTGTAATATGAAACAAATTAAGAACGGTAAAACTTATTATCGAAAAGAAGACAGATTAAAAATTATGGAGCGTTTAGCTGCTCTTGCTAGTATTTTTATTTATGTAAATGAAGATAATGAGATAGTGATTTTAAATGAAGAGGATCCAAATGAAACTTTAGCTTATAAAAAGCAAAGAATTAGAAGATTATTTGTAATGGACGAAATTATTATTGCAAAAGATGTTGATACAGATAAAACATTAGGTATAGAGAGCATGAACGTTACACCAGGTAGTTTTTTATCGAAATATCTATACGGTTCTGAAAAACTGACAGGTTTATTATCTAAAAAGGCATTAGAGTATAACAGTAAACAACAGAGGTATCATAAAAGGTTGACAAGATATTTAAGTTGGCGTTGGCGTATTCAACAATCATATCAACATTTAACACATTCATATAGTATTGGTGGTCCCAAAGGAGTTTTACAGGTAATGGAGATAAGTATGAAAAGAAAGCCAAGTCTAATCAGACAAGTTTTTGAAAAGACTTTAGATGACCTTATGAGAGACCAAGTAATTCAAGAGTGGAAATACTCTCCTGAAATAGATGAAGAGAAATGTAAGGGGAAAAATTGGTTTGAAAACTATTGGTTAAAGTTAAAAATAATTATTTCTCCTACAAATGAGCTTGTTAAATTACAACAAGAGTTAATTATTAAGAAAAGTAGGAAACAGGTACCATTTTTCATTGAAATAGAAGGAAAGCAACCAGTTATTGAAGAGGAGACAATTAGTATATTAAATCAAGAGAACCCTAATAGCATTGAATTTTATATCGAAAAGATGAACACGTACAAAGAGAAGAATAATAAAAGTATACGTGAGTTTGCAAAAGAAATTGAGATTTCATATTCAACACTTTCAAGAATGTTATCTGGAAAAAGAAAAAGATTAAATGACGATACGAAAAATAAGTTAGATAAGTGGATAGAGAGACAAGAGGTAGTGAATTTATTATAAATTTATTGCCTTTTGTAATCTAACATATTTTTCATCTTGGCTTAATATAAGTATATGAGAAAGAGCTGTATAATAAAAGGAACACAAGAGGGTGCTTGCTAAGTATAACCTAATTAAATAATGAATATAGTTTTTAAAAGGTGCAATAAAAATAAGTAGTCGTTTGTTTTCGTAATCGTTGTACTTTTTTAAAAATCCAAAACAAAAGCTGAGGAACTTTATTCCTTAGCTTTTGTTTTGGATTTAACTTTAATGAATAAACATCTGTAGAACTGGGGTATTTAATTTTTAATATTTAAATATTAAAAATTGGTTTATTTAACAAATCTGTATATTTTTATTAATATTAATTTTGGTAAATAACTGATTGAACGATATTCAATCAGTTTATGTATCTAAAGAAATAGCAAAGGAAATGAGTATAATCATAAGTGAGAGAAATATGTCGAAAAAATATAAAAGGATTTTTGGTAATAATAGCAAATTATATTTATCAAAATAAAAATTTAGGAGGTTTAGATGGATACATTTCGAGATAAATTAAGGTTGGGTGCAATAGATATTAATCAGAATGATAAAAATGGAGTATTTCTACGTCAATTTGATGAGGTTCGATATAAAGAAGAAAAGTATATCATTATTTGGCATCCAATATATGAGGAGTTTGTTGCATCTCATCATACAAGAAAATTCATTCCATATGAATTGTTGAATAGAGTTGAATATAAAAAAAATCTAAAAGAAAATGTACCTAAATAATTATGTACCAATAGTAAAATTAAGAATAGAACTTCAAATATTAATTATAGCAAAAATCTAAAAAAATTTTTTTTGAAAGGTGAGTAATGCAATGATTAATAATTGGATGACAATTATCGAAGTTGAAAAGGTAACAGAAATTTCATATGTAATCATAAGACGCTATATTAGAATGCACGGTCATCACTTAAGGGTAAAAAAACAGGGAAAAAACTACTTGATTTCTAAGGAATACATTCATATTTTATTAAAAATACGATTGTATTATCAGGAAGGAAAAACGACAGAGCAAATAGAGGATGTGCTCTGTTCTGTACATATCTTACCCAAAATAAATATTAATGAAAATGAAAAGTCTATGGTACTTAATGTTACAGAGACTTTAATACATATGAATTCAGGTTTGAACGATTTAAATAGAAAGTATGATGGATTATTACACGAATTTGAAAAACAAAAAGAATATATTGAGGATGTATTAACAAAAAGACAGCAAAAATTATTGTTAAAGTTTCAGGAAACGGAAGGATTCAATAGTAGGCAAGATAAAAAATGGTGGAAGTTGTGGAGACTATAATATTTACAATACAGTATTTGATATACTGAGAGAGAAGAGGGAGAATTATTTAGTTAATGATGTACATGGTTGTGTTATTATATTTACTCTGAAGCTAATATTTTCATCGTGATACATGGTACAAAATATTAGTTTGATCAAGGATATATAGCTTCTAAATATCTCACAATAATACGATTATTTGTTCGTTAGTTTTGTTTATTAGTTTTTGGTTTAAACCAACATGCTCTTATACAATAGAGAGGTGCGGCACTAAAAAACTCAATTAACTGGTGGAAGTAGGGATTTTACCAGCAAAGGCAAACAGAAATTTTGGTATTACTGACTTTTGAGAGGGCAGTGTAGTATTACTCCTTCTACTTTGAGAACAATTTGCAAGAACTTACTGATTCTTCTATGTCTCCCATCCTTAAAGTTTCACTTGGGTCTTGTAAGTAATTGTTTAATTCACAAAATCTGTAATTATTTTTTGTATTTAATTAGTTCTAAGTACTAAGTTGAATAAATAGATGCTATTCAAACGATTTTTCAAAGTAGAATTGGCTGCTTGCCACGATGAACATCTACGTGCGACTACAGTTTATAGGAATAAAATATATTCTATTAAAGCTATAACAGTCATCACTTTGATAGGTTTATCTAGTGGTTCTCGATAAGACTTGATAATACCAGTAAGTATTTCTTGTAACAAGCTGTACACACTCGTTGTTCATAATATTTGTATAGTTTTAACATTTACTAACCCATACTTTTTACGTTGATTTTTAATATAGTACTCTACTACATCTATTGGTGCCCCTTCTGTAGTAATTAAACAAAAACCTCTCGATCAAAACAATTTTCTCTAAAGTTTCTTTCTTACTCCATGAGAGATTCTATTTATAAATGAAAAATTCATATTTATATGCATTAATGAAATTTTTCATTTTTTAATTATGATGTCGCCTCAAACAAGATATGTATCTGTTCAACATCATAAGTCTATTCTACTAATTTTACATTTTGTTTCTTGAATAATTAGATATCTATGGATTTTTCATAGTCTGATATATCATCACACACATATTTTCGGTGTTTTATAACTAATACAATAGCAATTACAAATGGCTATTATTATCAAATTTCAGTGCTATATCAACCCTTATAATTTAATAAAACTAATTATATAAGAATTAGAAGTCTATAGTGAAACTAGATGTTGTTTGATTATGCCAAATTGAAACTTATCGCTGAGTTATTGCCCTGCACCTGCTCGAGAAAGGAGAATCCTTTTGGAGAATCTGTTAAAAATGAATCTTATAATGAGTGTCTGTATATATTAGTGTTTTTTGTATAGAATAAAATAGTGTTGCTTAAGATCCTAACGTCAGACCTTAAGACCATGTTCTAGAAACATCTGTTTGAATTGCTTCTTTGTGACGAATGTATTTCTTTCTTTATTTTCTATAATAATGGCATGCACTCCTATTTTTTTCTCGTTCATATGTATGATTTTTTTAAGTACAAAAGATTAGAAATGTTTAAGAAGTTAATGGAAAAAAATACATAGGGGGAACTTTCGGAGGAATGGAAAATTAATCAATAAACAAGTTAGTTATATAAATATAAACTAATAATATTATAATAAAAATAAAAGACTAGCATTGGGTCTTTAAAAACCTTATAATCTCTTAATTCATGAAAGTAATTTGTATAATCAGTGGAAAAGGCAGATTAAATCATCTAGAATGGCAGTTTTAATTACTAAGAGCGTATTTGTTTAAATATTTTTAGGCAAGTTATACTTCATTTTTAAGTGGTTCAGGATGTGCTGATAAACAGAGACTTGTTTATAGTTAACAGATTTTTGTGAGTTATCTTGATTTGAAGATAAATATTTCTATGTTAATATAAATTTTAGTTTATTTTATTTGTATGTTTATACTTTCAATACTATATTGTAATTTCGAGGAATAATCAAATAATTAGAATATTAGAACTTTAGGGAATTACTAATAAGATATATTCCTGTTATAAATAAGAATCTAAGTTCACTTAAAATATAATATTCTAATTTTTATTTTCGGAATTTCGATTTAAAAAGAATACCAATTATATTTTTGACATATACTCTACAAAAGTAGCACCTACTTTTGTTTTCATTCTATGAATCTTGTGAAATTAGAGTTTGTAGAAATTGTTTCTAATATAAACAATATATTTTGAGGGGGAGAAATGGTGTTAAGATCACGCGATAAGAAAATTATACAAGCTTTGGATCTCTTTAAATGTATGACTAGGGATCAAATTGTTCGTTTGTTGTTTTCTGATGTGAAAAACCCTATTACATCTGCAAATTTTGTGCTAAAAAGGCTGAGGAGAGATGGATATATTGACGCCAAGATAGATGAACAGCCATATATCTATTTTCCAGAGCCATCTAGTGTCAAAAAGACTTCTCAAAAAATAAAACATTACCTAGCTATTGTTGATTTTTATATTGGTATTTGTCAGTATAAATCCCCGTCTGTTTTTGTAGTAGAAAAAAGGTTTGGTTCTGGATATATCCAACCTGATATTTTCATGGTGTGGAACAAAATGGCATTTTTTGTTGAGATTCAACTTTCTAGATATTCTTCAGATCTAATGAAAAATAAATTGAAACGATATATAAATTATTTTGGAGCTGAAGAGTGGAATTTCAAAAATAAAACATATGAACTTAGTACTTCACCGTATGTTTGGATTGTTTCGAAATCGCCCTATGCTATATCGGAAGAAAAACTTCAAATTATTCAAACATCTAGAGCAGAAGGTATTTTGCATAATAAGACCATTTCAATCAAACATGGTTAATATATGTATATTGCTCGAATTGGTTTTGTATACCATAAATTTATATATTTTTTTCCAATTGAACCAATAAAGAGCTTGAAGTGAAATAATATGAAAAAATTAGGTAAAATGTAAAAAAGAAATGGGTTTATGTAGGGGGGGAAGGATATGAAGAATAGGATTAAAGAAATTAGAAAAAAAAATGGCGATACTTTAAAGGATTTAGCAAAAAAAACTAACTATGATTACAGTAATCTATCTAAAATTGAGCGAGGAATATATACCCCTTCCCTAAACATACTGAAAAAAATTTCAACTATATATAATATAGATATTCAGTATCTGATTGAATTGGATGAAAAGTGCGAAGATGAATTAAATGAAAAAGAGTTCATCCTAGACATAAATTTGAACTCGCAAGAATTACTGAAAAAATATAATTTAATTTTGGATGGTAAATTAGCTACAGAAGATGAAATAGAATTAGTGGTACAAATCATTCGGAAGCTACGTGAAACTTTAGAAAAGAAAAAAAACGGCTAAAATTTTATGTAGGTAGTTACTATGTATTTTTAGTAATATTTTTGATTGGTATATTACCTTATTTCGAAAAATCATTACTTGATGTAGGATAATGTTTTGGCATGTAGTATGAAAAAAATAATTATATTGTATGGATTAGTATATATTTTATATCAGAAGTTAAAGGGAAAACCTCCTGCTTTGGTTGGAATGGTAAGAAAAATAACCATAAATTTTTCTTACGCGTAAATCCGTATGTATTAAAATAGGGGCATTTATATAAAATCAAATCTATGGACTATAGGTATATCAAGAGCAGATAGTAATTCTGAATTAGGATTTATTGGGATACAATGCCCCTGCACTACCTCTTTTTCCTTTTCAACATAAATTTTTTTAAAGTAAATAATATATATATGCGTGTTAAGGTTAAATATATATAAATTGGATTGTTCATTTTTCCATGCTAGTTCATAATAGGTGTACATTTTATTAAATATTTCGCGATTTATGCATATATCTTGTAGCCTTCTGTTAATAAAATGTTTTTTAGATAGTTGCATGTTATCTACTAAAGCAGGATCAATGTAGGTGTAATAAAAATCTTCATCAATTTTTGTAAAACGAAATGTCATTATAGTGAATGCTTGTTCATATTGTTTTAGTGTATTAAATACAACAGAATTTAAATTTATGTTTTCTTTCATAATAATCTCCTAACTAGTTTTAAAATGCAAATACAGAAAAGAACTTAATTCCTTGAATTTATAATGTTATTTATTTTGGTTAAAAATAAATAACAATTTGTTTAAAATAACATAAAAAAACATGGGAATTCCCGCAATTATTAAAGGCTCAAAATCACCTTATCTCGGAGATATTTAATGGTATTACTGCAATTACTGAAAGAGAAAGTAATTAAAATAAAGATATTATTGCTATAGAATTTGGAATATCTCAATTTAATAAAAGTCGCGGATAATTGGAAGTTAATAGAGATCTCTTTAAGAATATTATTAGTATTTTCCATGATATATGCTTAAATATTAAATGATTTTTAGTATTTATCCAATTATTTTTTGTGTAGATATTATTTTATATACATACGGTACATTAAGCATGAAGTATTGAACCTTTTTGTTCTTTTGCAAGTGTAATAAATAACCTAAGCATCATAATACGTTTCTTATTTAAAAAAGCAGGTAATGCTTATTTGATTTTACAACATCCTTATATTTTTTATAGTGGGTAGGTTAATAAGATTACAAGTTCGTAGCACTAGGTATTGGTTTTTTATCTGAAAATTAAGTCAACTTAAAATATCAATTTTGACTTCTCTTAAATATCACTTCATTTCTAATGTATTCTACTACTACTTTCTTAGAGTAAATATATTGATTAATTCCTTGTACGGCATCTCCTTTCATCAATTAGTATATTTTATTTTGATTATAGCTATTATTATATTTTATGCAAATTTATAAAAAGCGTAGCAAAAGTAATACAGTTTTAAATAGTTTACGGCATTTAATTTGTGTAGATATACTGTAAATATGAAAATATCATTCTAAAATACTATATTACAAACGCAATGATAAAACGTTACAGATTAAAAGTTCACATACATTTTGATTTTTAAATATACCTTGAATTTTTTAGTAACTGTACAAGGGAAATAGTATATTTTATCTGTTGATCATATTAATTTAACACCTTGCTGTGATTTAATGGGATTATGAAAATATAACGTTGGAATGTTAGTAATAATAAAATAACATCCCAGATAATAACATTTTTAAAAACGAATATAATATATAAACGATTCATGAGCTATTAAAATAGAAAAGAAATAATCTTTACTTTAGATATTTATATTCTTTAACAGAGATTGTTTTATCGAAAAATGTGGATGTGTGAAGAACAAATTTTAGAGAAAGGGGAATGTAGATTAACGCATGATTTTGGATATAATTTAAGAATGGTAGGTAATACCACAAGTATTTATACTTGTGATATTACCATATTTAATAAATATAGCTACTAAGATTAGAGGGTTCCATTAATAGCGCTAGTAAGATCTGCAATTGGATACTGACTTGAGCTAACTAATGGTTGTGCAAATTTCAAAGATTGGATGTTAACATTGTAGCTCGCAGAATCTTGAATTGTGAAAAATAAAACTTGTTCCTTTACTGCTGATACTTTAATTTCAAAACCAACTGGTACACAATACATAACGCCACCAGTTTGGGCATTTTGGATTGCAAACAGGACATTGTATGTGTAATTTGTTTGATTAGCAGTTTCCTTGCCCCAGAAAATCCATGCTTCATTTTTTTGAGTATTTAAATTTGTAAACGTATTTGTAACTGCTGCAGTTAATTGATCTATTACAGATCCACTTAATGCAACTCCTAATACAGTTTTTAACACTTCTAAGACTTTATTAATCATAACACTTACTTGGTTATTCGTTTGAGTTACATTTTGATCAACATAACTCACTACAGCACCCATCGGTGTAATTGTGTTTGCGATTTCTAAACCTTTTGGCATACTAAAGCGTAGGGCATCACCAAAATCTGTAGAAGTGGGAACTAATGCATTTTGAAATGCATTTGCTAACATAATTGCTTGCAATATATAATTCGGATTATCAATTTCGTTAATAGAAAGAAGATTATTGATTTCATTTGGATCCTCAACACGTAATGTAATAACCCTTGCTGTTGATTGAGGGGTTTTCCATGGATTTACCTTTATATCTTCTAATGGACAATGATTTAAATTTTCCATAAATAAACAACTCCTTAAGTTAATTAGAATAGTGGCCTTTCAACATTAAATTATGATTTTAAACTTGCAATTATTAATCAAATATAAAGTAACATAATAAATTAAATTGATAGACTTAATTCACATAATATTATTTAATGTATACATTGGTGCATGTTTAAGAATTAATTTATAAGGATAACGAATACTTTTTATCTAAATCCCCTCACACTAAAGTTTTTTTGTATACTTGAATATACCTCCTAAATTTTATTTGTTTTTGATTCACCGTAGTATTCTATGCGCTATAGTTCGAAAGATGCCTGTTTTTTTAGTATGTATGCTCTTTTAAAGCAATATATATTTTGAATAAGTTTTAGAATGGTATTGGGTTTTGAGTAATATATTTCACAAATTGATAGATTGAATTTAAAAGACGCCCCTAATACTTCATAATAAACTAAAACATCTCTATTACCTTTCTCAGGCATTCAATCATATTTAAGTTTGGAAAATTTGAAATCGAAAAATTAAAGTAAGCCACGTCTATTCTACTTAAACATGATCTAAATCCCTTTCCATATTGATATTGCAGATTATCCTCACAAGGAAAACATCCTTATTTTGCATATGCTAAAGATTCCTAACACGATAAAATTTTAAGTGCTTTTTGCAAACTAGGTATGAATGATACGTTTGGATATCGCCAAAATGAAATCTAATTTAAGAGTATGTATTTTCATAAAATAGTTTCGTATGAGATTTTATTATTTTGAAACAATATTTCTTATTTTTATATACATAAGTAGCATTTATTCAGAGAAGACTTATCCATCGGAAGATTTTTCAAATGGCTATATGATATAGTATCTTGTTTTTTTAGTCAAAGATACATTTTTGTTTATACATGCATCGTTTTTATACAAGTAACATATATTTGTTATGTAACAGGAGAATAGTGAAATTGGTACTAAATTTTTAAGAAAGATATTTTGAAATCTTATTTGAATAAGTTTTTTAAAATTGCATAGAAGGGAGAGAAGATAAATATGAATATGAATTTTGATTTCGAGGATCATGAAAATAAGAATTTATCTGTGCAGGAGGAACATCACCATTGTAGTGAAGGAGGGGAACATAAAATAGCATTTTGTTGTGTAGTCTCAATTCCAAAAGGTTTTAAATATGTTGCCCATTGTGATCCGAAATTTGTATATAACCTTGATTGTCTATCCGTTTCAAAAGAAAAATGCCGTAAGGTTGTTCCTATAGAAGGATGTGGATGTGCAGAGGTAGATTTACATGTATTAAAGGTAAAGGGATGCATCTCATTTGTATCGAATATAGAAATAGAACCTATTCATGAATGCATGACCTGCTCAGCAAATCCACATAAAGAAAACATTGCTGTGAGTTGCCAAGATACTGTCTGCGTAGATCAAGTTTTGTATTGCAGTGTAGATTGTTTGCCAGATTGTGATATTAATTGTGATAATGTAAAAATTTGCGATGTGAGCATTGAACCAATTGGAGATTGTGATTGTCACGCGGTGAAAATTAAAGGGAAATTTTCACTTCACTATAAATAAAAAATCCCTAATTATTAAATGAATAATAAGGTCATAATTTATGAATAAAAATATGACCTTTAAAATAAAAAAATTCAATAAAAGGTGGAATGAATTATATGGAAGATAGTTCTTTAGATACTTTAAGTATAGTTAATGAAACAGACTTTCCATTATATAATAATTATACCGAACCTACTATTGCGCCAGCATTAATAGCAGTAGCTCCCATCGCACAATATCTTGCAACAGCTATAGGGAAATGGGCGGCAAAGGCAGCATTTTCAAAAGTACTATCACTTATATTCCCAGGTTCTCAACCTGCTACTATGGAAAAAGTTCGTACAGAAGTGGAAACACTTATAAATCAAAAATTAAGCCAAGATCGAGTCAATATATTAAACGCAGAATATAGGGGGATTATTGAGGTTAGTGATGTATTTGATGCGTATATTAAACAACCAGGTTTTACCCCTGCAACAGCCAAGGGTTATTTTCTAAATCTAAGTGGTGCTATAATACAACGATTACCTCAATTTGAGGTTCAAACATATGAAGGAGTATCTATAGCACTTTTTACTCAAATGTGTACACTTCATTTAACTTTATTAAAAGACGGAATCCTAGCAGGGAGTGCATGGGGATTTACTCAAGCTGATGTAGATTCATTTATAAAATTATTTAATCAAAAAGTATTAGATTACAGGACCAGATTAATGAGAATGTACACAGAAGAGTTCGGAAGATTGTGTAAAGTCAGTCTTAAAGATGGATTGACGTTCCGGAATATGTGTAATTTATATGTGTTTCCATTTGCTGAAGCCTGGTCTTTAATGAGATATGAAGGATTAAAATTACAAAGCTCTCTATCATTATGGGATTATGTTGGTGTCTCAATTCCTGTAAATTATAATGAATGGGGAGGACTAGTTTATAAGTTATTAATGGGGGAAGTTAATCAAAGATTAACAACTGTTAAATTTAATTATTCTTTCACTAATGAACCAGCTGATATACCAGCAAGAGAAAATATTCGTGGCGTCCATCCTATATACGATCCTAGTTCTGGGCTTACAGGATGGATAGGAAACGGAAGAACAAACAATTTTAATTTTGCTGATAACAATGGCAATGAAATTATGGAAGTTAGAACACAAACTTTTTATCAAAATCCAAATAATGAGCCTATAGCGCCTAGAGATATTATAAATCAAATTTTAACTGCGCCAGCACCAGCAGACCTATTTTTTAAAAATGCAGATATAAATGTAAAGTTCACACAGTGGTTTCAGTCTACTCTATATGGGTGGAACATTAAACTCGGTACACAAACGGTTTTAAGTAGTAGAACCGGAACAATACCACCAAATTATTTAGCATATGATGGATATTATATTCGTGCTATTTCAGCTTGCCCAAGAGGAGTCTCACTTGCATATAATCACGATCTTACAACACTAACATATAATAGAATAGAGTATGATTCACCTACTACAGAAAATATTATTGTAGGGTTTGCACCAGATAATACTAAGGACTTTTATTCTAAAAAATCTCACTATTTAAGTGAAACGAATGATAGTTATGTAATTCCTGCTCTGCAATTTGCTGAAGTTTCAGATAGATCATTTTTAGAAGATACGCCAGATCAAGCAACAGACGGCAGTATTAAATTTGCACGTACTTTCATTAGTAATGAAGCTAAGTACTCTATTAGACTAAACACCGGGTTTAATACGGCAACTAGATATAAATTAATTATCAGGGTAAGAGTACCTTATCGCTTACCTGCTGGAATACGGGTACAATCTCAGAATTCGGGAAATAATAGAATGCTAGGCAGTTTTACTGCAAATGCTAATCCAGAATGGGTGGATTTTGTCACAGATGCATTTACATTTAACGATTTAGGGATTACAACTTCAAGTACAAATGCTTTATTTAGTATTTCTTCAGATAGTTTAAATTCTGGAGAAGAGTGGTATTTATCGCAGTTGTTTTTAGTAAAAGAATCGGCCTTTACGACGCAAATTAATCCGTTACTAAAGTAGAAGTCATGTTAGCACAAGAGGAGTGAGTATTGTGGCTCCTCTTGTAATTTTAATCGCTAATATTTCTAATAGATATAAATTATATATAATATTTAAAAAGTTATAATTATGTAATTGTAGAAAATCATGAATTTTTCAATTTTATTGACGAGGAAACAGAGTATACGAGTTTATAATTTCTAATAATTGTTTAAAACATATGCTTAGAAGTCAATTTATATTAGCTTTACTTTTAGTAGAATTTATAATTAATATTTAGGATAAAATTGGAGGATAATTGATGACAGAAAATGGAGTGTTTTATAAAATATTCACAACAGAAAATAATAATTTTTGTATAAATCCTACTTTGTTAGAAAGGGTTTTTAAAAATAATTTAGATGAATTTGATTTTTCGCTAGTAAAAAAAAACTTAGAACATGAGAAGAATTGTGTGATTACTTCTACAATGAATCAAACAATTTCTTTCGAGAATATGAATAGTACAGAAATGGGGCATAAGACATATTCTTTTTTAAATCAAACAGTATTAAATAATAAGGGGAATTCTTCTTTAGAGGAACAAGTCTCTAATATTTTTTATAGATGTGTATATATGGAAGTTGGAAAATCAAGTTCATATATTAAACCTCTTGAGCAGGATTCTAATAAAATAAGGTATGTTTGTAGTTTGCTCTTTATAGTGCCCTATAAGAATAACATAACATCAATTATTCCAGTAAATTTACAACTAACATTATTATCGAAAAATGTAAAACAATCCTCTTCTACAAATATATTTTCAGGAGATATACATTTTAATATGGTAACAATGACTTATTTAACTTAATCGGAACGTTTAACCTTTCAAGTAGAGATAGAAAAGCTATAACCGGACAATATGAGCAGGGGGGGGGAGGATGATTTTTTTATTTATTATAAAAAAATTTATATGTAAATTGAATGCACTGGAAACATTAGTATGGGGGTAATAAATGTGAATCGATATAATAACTCAGATGAATTTGAAATAATTATGATATATATATAGAATTAAATAATCAAATTCAACAAGCATTTTATCTATATGACGTTCGAAATTTTATTAAAAATGGTGACTTTAAATATGGCCTAGAGGAGTGGCATGTCAAAGGTGATGCAAACGTACAACAAATAAATGGTACACCTGTGTTAGTAATTCCTAATTGGAGTGCTCAAGTATCACAAAATATATGCTTAAACACGATCATGGATATGTATTGCGGGTGACAGCGAAAAAAGAAGGTCTGAGTAATGGAACGGTGACAATCTCCGGTGATGCAAATCAATAGAAACGATTTCATATACAACTTGTGATTATAATACAAGTTGTATATGAGCAAATAGAATACACAACGAAAACCATAGAACTTTTCCCAGATACAGATCAAGTTCGTGTTGATATAAGCGAAACGTAAGAGATGTTTAAAGTAGAAAGTGTAGAGTTAATTTGTAAAGAAGAGTAAATTATTGGTTCTAATTTTTAAAGACCTAAAAGGTAAAAAACGGAAGCTGCTAATAATTGTTATAATTCTATATACATGGTAAAGGCGAGGTTTAATTGAAGACTTCGCCTTTTTTATAGAAGGGGTACGGCAACATCGCCATCAAGCTAACGAAATTGAACTTACAAAAATACGTAT
>OVBJ01002286.1:0-19073 GCA_900406535.1 Noccaea bulbosa
TAAAAAAAAAAATTAAAAAAATTTTACAGGGAAAAGGTTTTCCAAAAAAAAAAAAAAAAAAAAAAAAAAAAGGGGGTTTTGTTGGTGTATTCGTTGAGTGACCAAAACGATAACACATAATGCTATAGCTTGAATCAAGGCATCATTAGCTTTATATTTATTTTCCATCTCTTATGAACAGACCATCGAGCCGTAAAGAAACATTTTTGCTAAGTTGTTTTATAAATTATTTATAGATCTGAAAATTGCTTACAATTCAAGAAAAAATTAGGCTAGAGATCATGGGTTACTTTCATCTTTAAATCATAAAGAAGCTACAAATCATGATAATCATCCCTTTAATTCGAGAACATTTATTTATTTTCGTATCACATGCTGACATTTTTAGGTATAATGAACAAACAAATTAATGACAATTTAGAAGGGTCTACTCATCTACAAACGAAACCCTCTAAGCCGAATAAGGGTATACAACCATACTACAAAAAGAAACAAAATACCAAATTAAATACGATCTTAAGGAATATTCTTAACTAATCTTCATTATTATCTACAAATCAAACTTTTCCCTTAATCTGATTAATCTTTCTGCTTCTCCCTCATATTTGTTCTTCTTTGACTGATACAACGAAGATATAGCTTTTGCAGACACGACCCTTCTCACCAGTAGCTTCCACTTGGTGTCTTCGCCCATCTTCTTGTCTTGTTCTCCCCTTATCTTGAATTGCCTACTCCCAAAAAAGTTGACAAAGACGCATGAGATTCAAAATATCTACAAATTTCAAAAAGTGACAAAGATTTGCAGCCGTAGAACTTAGACAATCATCAGTTCTCATATCAATTTCCAACCCTTTCTAAAGGTGGGTCACTAAACATTACGCTGTCACCATAAATTTAAGTTATCTAACCAACCGTCTCTTTTATAAAGTGGAACTTTTTTCACTACCAACAAAATGTTGATTTATATTCTTAACGTTTGAATTACAAACTAAAAGCTAATTGTTTTTTTTTTTTTTTTTTTTTTTTTTAAATGGGGGATTCCTAATAATTAAACCACTGTAAAGAAAACGTTCGCTGAGGCATACCTGCAAAGAGGGACGCTACAAGATTCGGGTTGATCACAGATCGAAGAATGTAGTCTAAGGAGTTGAATCATCCGCTTGCAACGAAGACAACCTTTTTTGTTACTCCTATTCTTGCATACGGCAAAGTGACGCATCAAAAGCTGGAGGCCATAACACGTGGAAAACGCCTTACAAGGCATTGACGTTTCCACAGCCGTTGACTTGTTGTTGTCTACTACGTTTGTTGGACCGACCAATGTACAGCCTTGTGTACATATGTGCTCTATACACTCCATTGCTTCGCTTAGTTGCATGTATAGATTCTGCTCCTTTCTATGTCTCCGTCTTCTTTTCTTCCTCTGCATTAAATTTAGCATCCAACAACCAATCAGAAAACGACCAAATGTTTTGGGTACCGAAATAAATTACTCATCTGAATTTTGGCACATACCAAACCGAAAAAGGTACATTTTAGTTGTTTCTATAGGTTAGTTTTTCTTTTATATATCTAAAATCAAACCAAATAATCTAGACGAAACTAAAACAGAAAAATAAAATTTGTTATAATTTTGAAATGATATTCTCCAAACCAAACCGAGTAGGACAACATATGTACCGCCGATTATGTGAAGAAAAAAAAAAACAGAGAATGTGTTTTTCTTTGTCAAAATAAAAGATTTACCGATTCGGCGTCGTCGATGAACTGGAGAACGTCAAGCTCGAGGAAAGGATCATGTTCTTGAAGAAACTTCCATCCTTCGGTTTTCTCAACGGTCTTAAACTTCGACTGGATAAGACGCATAGATCTGAGACAAACATCGGGTGCATCGCAGAGTCGACCAAGCTGGAGAACGTCGACTACGTTCTCCACCGTTAAACGTTGTACGACGCCTTTTGAGCACCGTTGCTTCAGATCCGTAACCATGTAGACATGCGACAAAGCCAGAAGATGGATCCCGTATAGCTCCATCTCATCCTCTGTCAAACTCCACGTGGAAAAAAAAAACAGAGATACGAAATTGTATTTTAGTCATTTTCTTGACAGCTGTTTTTGTCTTCCCAATAAAATTATCAATGACTCAAAGAAACACGGTTTAAGATTTATTTTAGAAAACTCAACACTCTGATTACTTAATTAGTCGTTGATTATTTCCAATATGTGTGAAAATTCTTTCACATTCTCCTACCATGAAAATATTAACGTTTTTTTTTTTTTATGAAAATTCTTTCACATTCTCCTACCATGAAACTTAACATTCATTCCAATATTTAACACATCATCAAATGAAAATATTAACGTTTTTTTTTTTTGTTTTTTTGTTAAAATATATTATCGGTTTGATTTTTCGGCATTTGAAGTTTGAGAAGAAGAAACCAACCTAGAAGAGTAGAGGAAGCTGATAAAGACGGAAACGGCGTCGCAGGGAACGCCTAGAATCTTGATGACTCTTTTAGATCCACCACAGCCTCTGAACCGTCTTACCGGTTTCTTCATGATGTTCATCAATACCGGTGAAGCCGAAGCCTGCATTCCGACGAGTTTTTAGCAAAACCAAACCGGAGAAATTTAAACCAAAAACTAAAGTCGTTGAATATTTTACCAGAACGCCGGAGTGTGCCGGAATCCGACGGTTGCCGGAGGTGACGACCTCAACGTCTGACGCCGTTAGATTATGTGAAACTTTATCGGTGATTAACGAATATCCGTCATCTTCTTTTGTGACGGTTACGGGAAAGAGCACAGCTTCCATTGCAAAGAGAATAAGAAGAGATTTGGGAGAGAAAGAGAGAGAGAGAGAGAGAGATAAATTTGAAGAAGAAGCTTTGGTGCATTTCTGGCTATATAGAACGTAGCAAGGTGGGTCCCAGACTCCAAATATTTGGGTGCTTATGTGGCATATCACAAATATCTTTTTTTCCGTCCGTCTCCAATCTTATCTCACACGCTCTTCGGTGCTGGCGCGTGATCTGGTTTTTCTTTTTCCTAGATTTTGTTCTTTCTTTAACAGCTACCTAAAAAAACGTGGCGGTGTGGCCTTATCTCACACGTGATCTGATTTTGTTTTTTCTTTTTCCTAGATTTTGCGCTCTGTTTTGTGACGGAAATAGCAATTTTGGACAAAAATCCGAAAGTGGATTAGTCTTTCACAATGATTTATAACGAACAAAGAAATCATATACTACAAATTATCTTCTTCTACAACATAGGAAATCATAATAGAATGAAAGTTCCCAATATAGTATCAAACTAGCAACATACAGTATATATCAAAAATTGTTATAGTATATTGAACCTCACAACTACGAATTTATAGTGATTTTTTTTTTTTTTTTTTTTTTTTTTTTTTNTTCGAGTATAGCGAAAATTTTCTCTAGTTAATTTCACATTTTCTTTAGTATCTCAGAAAGTGTATGCTTCATTTAATCACTGATAAAGTCTTTTCGAGTCATTGCTATCGGTAAACCATATGCTTTCGCCTCAACGTACTCCGACGCCGCAATATCAAGAATGTTTATATACGTTTTAACATATTAATATTGCCGACTTGGTGTAACATATGAATCTTATTACTTTCCATGAAAAGATGACTGTAATAAGAATGCTTTTGTTCGTGATTCCAGAAAACAACACTACCTTTCTGTTCCATGTAGGCAGGTTATATGTTTTCTTATCAATCCTATGTGGAAAGTGTAATAACCGGACCAAAATTTGGGTTTGTCGTCAAAGGAGGTTTATTAAAATTTAGAAAGGCCGGTTATTGCAACAAATCCGACCTTTGCCTCTTCCCAAGAGCCACCCTCCTCATCATCCCACATGGCATTTTGCTCTTATCAACTCTTTCACGTTACAAGCCCTCTTGTGATCCTCTTGTTTATCCATTGTGTGACACAATCTGTGTCAACGGATTTTTTTTTTTTTTTTTTTTTTTTATTTATNTCTACGAATTAATGTTCGGTTAGAAAAATAGTTCACCATGACAAAGGAAAACACGATATTTAATTACTTCAGAATCTCTAACCGTCTTAGTAATAGGCTAAGCTTGTACCTCCGATTGTCCTATCGATCAATTTCATTATAATCCGGACAAATCCAAACGTCGTAACAAAATAGCTTTTTGGTTTTTTATATTACTTACACATAATAGAAAATAGTCAAAATACAGGGATTGACTCTGAAATTTTTGAGTGAAAGTTCGCCGCATATATGTTATTGCCACGTAAACTTTTATTGTAGGCTTCTTCTAATTTGTAGATCAGATCCACTCACGCCACGTGGAAAATGTATGGAATTTTAGAGTTGGTTTGCTTGGAGTTAATTAACGGTTTGGTCTCACGTCTAGCTATAATTTATAACCTCTAATTTAAAACCATTATATTTCTGCCTACTTGAATTTCTTATTTAATCTAACGTTTCTGATCCACTTAATTTAAAATATTTCCACCTCTCTTTCTTTTGCATTTTTTCGACTTTGGATAATTAAAAGTTTTGAATTTCACAAATCTCATTAAAAGAATAGGGTGGTATGAGCTGTAACACTGGGCATGCAATGTTGTGTTTTATAATTGTAGTCATGATTATGTGCACATAAGTATTTGATTACGATAATGTTAGCCATGATTATGTTCACATAAGTATTAACAAATGGTCCTAAATAAACCGAAATAATTAACTTTAAAATTCAAAACCTGTTCGTGTAGACTAGTTTCCACACGGGAATAGAGATTGCTGTCCCATATAAACTAATATATTTGACGATTTCATATAAGATCCTTTTTTATGATTATAAATTTAGAACCAGAATTAAAGGGCAAGGGAGACCCAAATATCGTGTATAGTATGTCAGTTTTGCAAATGATTAATGTGATGCATTCCCGTAAAGGTCCGTATACTAATTTAATTTATTTTGTAGTCAAATTTATACCAAAATCTTTTGACCACAAAATAAAAGAATAGACCTACATCTGTAATGATATATCATACAAAAACCGTAGTGAAAACAAAATGTGTCTAGATAAATATCAATCTCTAATTTGATATCTTAAGAAAATGTTAATCTAAACACTTTTCCCATGCTTAAGTAAACTTATTTATACATCCAGATTTCTAGCAACATATGTATAATAATGTATATAAACTGTGTGGTATAAACTTTTTCCTTAACGAGTATCACTTGTCTGTTACATTTGATTTGATTTGAAAAAAAAAAAAAAAAAAAAAAAATTNGTCGGAGATGTTAATTGCCCAAAGCATATTTCTAAAAAAACATTATTTAGTGGTTTATTGCTATATTTAATGGCCGACCTCACTGTAATAACGCACCTTTGTGTTGTGTTGGTCCAGAAAACCGTGAAGCATCCCACTCAGTGATGATCTCTGCATGATTTGCGGGGGACCAAAAGGTCTCTTTTGGATCTCACTCGCTTTGATGAAATATAAATTTGTATTATGTTCTTTACTTTATCCTGCTAATCGTTTTTTTCCATTTTCCTGGGATCCGATCTAAACTAAATTATTCACAAGTTGAAATTAAAAAAAAACAAAAGTTGTTTCTTGAAGATTTTAACTAATTATATTGTTATTTAAGATAGATCGATTGCACATAAGTTTAAGTTGTTGCTATTTGCTGGGCATAATTAAGTTGTTAAGTATATAGGACACACATTTTAGTCCATAATTAGTCCATAATCTAGCGATAATTATGTCGGTAGTATATTATCTTTGTGCATCGTTAGCGACCTAACGTTATATGATCACAATTATGATGTAATGAAAGTATTTGGCTGGTATTTTGTGATGTTCTTGAGTCTACATACATGCCTGCTGCCTGCGCATGGCAACATTTGTAGCAAAAATAAACAGTATTCATTCATACATATTATGTGTTAGTGCGAATCTTGAGATGTTTTGGGTTCACCATTTTATCGCTAAGAAAAATTAATTTGCATGGAATTCTCCACGACCAACATTGAAAGATATATTCGTGCTTCTCAGACCAATGCGATTCTTAAACGCAATATAAAAAGTTTGAAATGGAACCAATTTTTTTTTTGAACAAAGCTTTCAAAGATGGAACCAATTTTTACGAGCAATCAATTCATTTAAACATCTTTTCTTTAAGAGGAGCCAAGTTTGATGAGTAAAGACATTTTCAATATTTATGATCATTTTTTATATGTATATACAGTAGTTTAGTAGATACGCATACGCGTTTTTTTTTTTTTCTTTTTTTTGTTAATTAAAAGATACGTGTATATATATTCGTAATTGAGTCTTGCACTCTTATTAAAAGCATGACCAAATCTTATGAGGTTGGCCGTTGACTTTTACTTCCCTTAGTCTTTGGAGCCACGCTCAAACACGACATAGAAGGGTTATTGAGAGTAGAATTTGTGTTATTGTTAAAATTTTCAAAATCTATTGTTATTGGTTAATGAATTTTGACATTCTTATTAAGGGGAGGTTATTGGGAGATGGATTTCAAAGAATTTATAAAATTTTAAGAATCCGTTATTATTGGTTTATGAATTTAACCAATCTTAGTAAAATTCATTGTTATTGGTTTGATGGTTTTAAAAGTCCATACAAAATCCATTGTTATTCAAAAAGTTTGTGTTTTAGTGATTTCATGAATCCATTAAAATCTTTGTTATTGGGAGATAAATTTTAAACAATTTAACTCATGAAACAGAATTTACAAAATACTTCATATAACCCTTAGATTCTCAAATTCCATTATAATAAAATATCTTTATTGATTTTCTAAATATACAAACTCTTTTCAAATCTCACATAAACTCTTTACAAATTCAACAAATCTTTAAACTTTTAAAATCAATCAACTCCATGTAAATTCATCTCCCAATAACCCCCCTAAAATCCATTATTATTGGTTTGATGATTTTTAAAATCCATATAAAATCTATTGTTATTCAAAAAGTTTACAAATTTAATGATTCTATGAATTCATTAAATCTTTGTTATTGGAAGATGGATTTAAACAAATTAACACATGAAACAAAATTTTCAAAATACTACCTATAACTCTTAGATTCTCAAAGTCCATTACAATAAAATATTTTAATTGATTTTCTAAATTTACATACTCTTTTCAAATCTGACAAAAATTCTTTATAAATTTAACAATTTTCTTAACTTCTAAAATCTTCAAAATCCACACAAATTCTACTCCCAATAACCCCCCAATGGTATATCTCGTTTATCTGATGTAATTTCTTTAGTTTTTTTTTTTTTTTTTTTTGGTATTACAATAATACAATTTCTCTAGTTTTAGTTGTATATAATATTCTACCACTAGCTAGATTTTATTGGCTAATGAGATAAACTTTCTTTATTTTGATATGGGAAACAAAAAAAAGCATGATAGTTACGGAAACTAAGTTAGCACTCATCTTTTTATTGGACAAAAAACGAACTACCCATTGAGATTGAACGATTTCTCTATCAATCTAGACTATGTTGATTTTATATTTTACTGTACGTAATTCTCACAAGCGCAAAGCCTAAGAATATTATTACCCACTAAAACATAAAAAATGTCATCTTATCCATTTTCATTCTTCATTAACGAAATTCCCATGTTTAAGATGTTACTAATACAAATAAGGCTACAACCATGGGCTTCTCAGATCCAATAATCGACCCGGCCCATGTAGATCACAAATGGTCGCCACATTGTCAAATAAGCCAGTCTCTCACACGGCACAAGCAGAGTAATCGAAACTGATTCTGGCTGTTGGATCCGATGGCTCCTCCGAGCGACACAGCGACCGTACGAGTCCTTTGCCCAAAGCTGGTTCTCTCTGGGAACCAACAGCCGGGAACTCTCCAATGGCTCATTGGCTCCCCATTTTTCCCTCCTTTCACCGTCGTCTCCACTTTCCGATGTATTCACCAGTCTCCTGATTTCCAGCTAGAATCTGGTAAGAAAAAGCCGTTTTCTACACTGGTTTTGGGTTTAGCTCATATGGATAAATGGAATCGGATGTTCAATTGCATGGTCCCTGTTTTTGATTTCGAAAGGTGAATATTTTATAACTGCTTTGATTGGTGTTGTCCTAGAGTGAGGAATTGAGAAATCGAATAGCCAAATTTCCAATATTTTTTTTTTTTGATCGTAGTCATATAAGTCAAATCTTCAAACTTGTCCTTAATAATCTATATTTTTGGCCATTTGATTGTTCATAAAAGTAGTTTTTTTTTTGTGTGTGTGTGGGGTTTTGCATGAGTTCTGATGTGCATTGCTTCTATAGTTGATACACAGGTTTTTTTAATATTCTTTGTCGAATCGTTCTATACCATAGGGTTGAAATTAATCATCTTGTGATAAACCAAGCAGATGATCTTCGGAAGTTGTTACCAAAAGGTTTTGAAGTCATTGGAGGTCTAATAGTTGCGGAGGATTCTGATGCCGAGAAAAGCGCGCTTGAGGCAGTCAAAGCAGCTCGCAGATTGCGAAAGCATATATCTGAAGGCGGAGAGTTAGATAGCGAAAAGATAGTTGGGGCTAGTTTCGATGCAGGAACCGGTACCATTCACTTCTTCATCTCTAAAACCGAGAATTCAACAAAGCTAGAGCCTGTTGCTTCCGTTGTCTATGAGGACAAGTCTGCAAAGTATTTATGGGAGAATGGTTGCTTGCTTCACTGTGAGCTTCCTATCAAGTTGCCTTTCTATTTCCCCGCAAGCTCGCCTTCGGGTATGATCTCAGTGCTCTTTCTTCTTCTTTTTTTTTTTGTTTTTCTGATATCTGTATTATGTTATGCTTTCTCAAGTTTAGTGATATCCTTTTTTTTTTTCCAGATTCGAAGGAGATGTTTTCAAATGCAATTGATGGAGTTATTACTCATTTTAAAGAACCAAATGCTGTATACATAGCCGAGACATTAAAGAAAGCTTCTGGAGATGTTCCAAAGCCATTCGTCCTCCGCGGTAAAGATTTCGGTTTTGGTGCTGATGCGTCAAACATTAACCGTCTTCCTGCTGCTGACCAAGTATCTGACGTTAAGATGTTATCTTGTTCACATCTGTGTCTCAATAGCAAAACCGCTGCTGTAGTAAATTCAGCAGAGGTAAGTAAATAGAGAATTTTCTTACTCTGATATCACTGTTCTTGTTGCCTTACTTTTTATTTTCTCTCCTCCCCTGAGAAATTTCTTCTTCTTAGAATGCAGATAAAATCCAAGTATCTGTTCTGCTTAATAGATCTGAAAAATCTCCAACCTCTGGTGCCCCTGTTGCAGAATATTTTCCAGGTAATTCACTTGAAAATATAAATTTAATCAAGCATATTTCGAGACTTTAAGAATACGCTTGTGCCCTGTTCTCATATCTTAAGTTGTGTCTTTTTCTCACAGCTATGGAAGAAGCAAGGCTCATTGTTGTTGATTTGAATCTTGATGTACTTACGTATGCACCCAAGGAACTTCCGCTTATGCATGCGGTCTCAAATTTAGTTATCCCTGCATTGGTTGATCAGCTATATTCCCTGAAGAAGATTATTTTACCACACCTCTTGATGGAACATCCTAAGGTACGGCTATCTTTTTTAAAAAAAATATCTGTTATCTAACAGAATTTATATCCCAGCAAAAATTCCCCATAATGAGATGAGATGTTTTTAGTTAGCTTTTGCAGTTTTGTCCCTCTTTGAATAATCTCTGTCTTCTCTGGCTGCTTTGCTCTTGCAGTTGCGTATATATCACTTCATTCCACCTGGAGTATTACATCCAATAACGACTATATATGAGCTTAACTATGGGGAGACTGAAATGAAGCAAGGTAATTACTGTAATTATGTTAAAAAGAAGGCTACGCTAGATAGAGTCATGCTAAGATTGAAATGATTCATATTCCTTTTTCTTAAGTAGAGTTTAACTGTTAGAAAGCTTCAGAACGATCAGCTTAGCATTCTGCTATTTTATTGAACTAGCACCTTCACACAAATTTTGATCCTTTACTTCATTTACTGCAGTCTCATTCCTTTTGGATAATTGTTTTGATATGTGATATTTATGGCTTTTGCTCTTGACTTTCTTGGCAGTCGATGTTAGGAAATCTCTACACATGAGGCTTGGTCTGCCACTTGATCGTCCGCTTCTAAGAACTGCTAATGCCTTGGATTTGTCTGTGAATGATGACTCAAGGAGTAACATAAAGAGAAGAGGTAGATAGATCTGCCTAGTTTCTTATTTTTCTCTTTGTGTCTCAATATTTTCCATGGCTCTAATCGTTAAGTTACGCGGGCACTGCCAGGTTCCATCTTGCTTAAAGATGTGCATATTGGAATCCCTAGCAGCGGAGGTTAGCACTATCTATGCCTTTGTTTTCTTCGTACATCCTTTGTTCGAGCTATTTGTCTTAACAAAATTTGCAATGTGTATTGCAGTCTCAGAAGGTGTGGCATCTCTTATCCAAGGTTCTTATGAGTATTATCATTATCTTCAGGATGGCTTCGATGACTCGGTATATCTTTTCTCATTCTTCCACGTTTTCAAAACACTGTCAATGCAGCCTAATACTAGCTGGTGATTGTGAAGTGAAGCAGTAGGGAATAATCAGCTTATGCTTTATAATTTGAATCTCACACTGAAAATTGGAGTTCCTAACTGATTATTGGCGATGCCTTATTGGGCTACAATTTTTGCTATGTCATTGTAGAAGGTTACTATTAATTTCTCTACTTTTGAATTTCTAATACTAATGTTTGCTTGTTGAGCCAGGGATGGGGTTGTGCTTACCGATCATTGCAAACTATCATCTCATGGTTCAGACTTCAACACTATACATCCATCTCTGTTCCATCACATAGGTACAAAACAGTTTCTCGCAATAAAACTCAGGACTCCTCTTCCATCTCTCGATTCGCTAAGTACCACTTTTTGGATCCTCAGAGAAATACAGCAGACACTTGTGGAAATAGGTGACAAGGATCCTTCATTTATAGGATCGCGCGAGTGGATAGGTGCCATAGAGCTGAGTTTTGTGTTGGATAAACTTCTTGGTGTAATTCTTCTTCTACTCTATACTTTCTCATTCAAAATATGTTCTGACATCTGAATCATCTTAAGACAAGAATCCGGTAGTAGAGTTTCACCATCAAGTTTTGAGCTGTAAAACTCTAATCTTTTAGATAACATTATGCCGGAAACCCTGCATTGCTATCAACGAAATAATAATCTCTTGAGGTCTTGTTTTTACAGGTAAGTTGCAAGATCATGAACTTCAGATCCGGATCAGAACTCCCAGAGAAATGCCGAGAGTTAGCTATGCACTTTGAGACCCAAGGAACTCCAATAATGATCGGTAAGTCAAGCCAAGTCACTCTGATAGTTTAACCTTACGTGAGAGCTTATCCCTCAGAATCAAAACAAAAGCCTTAGACAAGTCTGTTCTTGAAGAGCAGAAGTGAAGCTTAAACCCTACCTATAATATATGTAGAAATGATCAATCAACTAGTTTATGAACCTCTAAGAGGAATCTGATAAGATCAAAACCATTGAACTCAACATTGGCCTTGACATCACAAACTGTCTTTGGAATGGTTTTTCTTCAGGAGGTGGAGTGCTTGCATACACACTGTTGGGAGTGGATTACGAGGAAGGAAGCGGAGATTGCGCGTTCCTGATCCTGGATCCGCATTATACAGGGAGTGAGGATCACAAGAAGATCGTCAATGGTGGATGGTGTGGCTGGAAAAAAGCTGTTGATAGCAAAGGGAAGAGCTTTTTCTTGCACAATAAGTTTTACAATCTTCTTCTTCCTCAGCGTCCTAACATGGTTTGATTTTTCATATTTTTTTACATGCCAACAGTTACCTTTTATCTTACTTATCAGTTATCACACCACACTTTTGGTATTTTATAAAGGAGTGTGCGCTCTGCTCTCCTGATAGTGCAAAAAATGAAACTTTAGTTGGTTGTACTTTGCAGTTTATTTTGTAGACCATCACATTTTACAAGTAGACACATTTGTATTTTAATATTGTGATTTTTTTAAAGAAATCTAGTTTCAGTTGAATTTTAGTATCTTATTTTTTGGTTTCGTGTAGTGTACCGCTGTATATGTCAAGATTTTGATAGTCATGGACTTACATAGAGAATCACTAGGATAATTAACTAGATATCTTTAAATTATTATTTTTTTATCGAAGTTTTATAGGATTTAATGAAACGATATTATTAAATATGTAAAATAATTTGACTAGAAATTTATGAAACTGCTTAAATCATGATGAGTTAGTTATTTGGACTATGTTTTGGATTTAAAAAATTAAAATCGTGGCTGATTTTAGTCAAACACTCATCCAAAAAAACCTTAAACCATTTACTTCGTTTTTTTGGGAACATAACATAAAAGGAAAAAAAAAACTAAGAAAACAGGTTTTTTTTTTTTCTTTCTAAAACATACAATTTCTATAAAGGTAATCATTTCCATATATGTACATAAAATTACATAAAAAAATAAATATATTTGGAGCCACATGATTATCTGAACTGAAGGGAAACGCAAACTCTCTCTTTCCCTCCTTTTCTTCCTCGTTTCTCTCCCTCTCCCTTTCCGTTTCTTCAATGGCGGTGACTCACGCAGGCGGAGCTATTGATCAGGAACCTCCGGATCGTTCATTGGTTCAAGTTTCTGTGAGTGTCTCTACTTTTTACCTCGCGAATTTTCCACGTGATGATACATTGCGAAATCTGTATGATAAATCGGTGCTGAGATCTTCTTCCGTTGGTGTTTCCTTTGATCGACCTCTATGATTGGACCCTGAGGTTTCTTAGTTGCGAAAATAGGGCTTTTTGTTCGGTGAATCACAGACTCTGAGAGAATGCGAGCTGAGACTTAGATGTTTAGTACCTTCATTTCTGGAATCGATCGTTCGATTAGAGTCAGCGAAATTGAGATTATGATGCTAACTGTGAGTTTCTTCCGTAAATTTTCTCTGTGACTAAAATATTTGGGTTTCTGAAAATTCTGGTGTGTTCATCAGCAATTCCAGCCTCGTGAACTGAACACAAGAAAATCCGATAAATCTGGAACGCATCAAGCATCTGGATTCAATGCAGGTGGATTTTTGTTTCTCTGTAATCAGTTTTGCCGATTGGTTTTACAAAGCATTCCATAAGGTTACATGAAAGAGAGAATGCTAAAAACTGATGATAGATAGATACTTCACTAACGCCATTGCAAACTTACAATGATCTCATCTGGTTGTAGGTGGTAAGGCGAAGAAGGTGATTGATTTGAACAAACAAGCAGAAGAGGATGGTAATTTTGACCTAAATGTGTCAGCTGATACTTTGGGGGACAAGAGTAGATCTCAATGGAAGTAAGCAGATTATTTTACTATCACATTTGGATTCTTCGTGTTACCACTTACCACCCTGAGTATTATTTTATATTTGGTGTGTTATAGTTCTAGGGGACTCCATTATTTAAGATCAAAGGAAGCATATGAAAGCCTTAAGGTGGGACATGACTCTATCCCACTCCATTCCATAGTTGCATATACATTTCCCTGTTTGACAATACTTTTTGCCTTCTTATAGGAAGAGATACAAAACTCAGATGAACAAAACAGGTATTCTCATGGATCATTTTTTCATTTCAGTTTCCTTCTCTCATGTATATGTAACCTGCTGATAGAAAAAGCCTTGCTTGAGGATTAAACTAATCAAATCCAATCTTTCTTGGCTCTTTTTGTTTCTCATGATTAACATTCCTGTTTATGCTTACTCTCGGCAATTCAGGCTTCTCTATCTAGCTAAAGAAGACATCACGAGCCTACCTGGCTTCCAGCTTTTTAATCTCCTTCAAGTAACTCTCTTGACTACATTCTCATCAGAAACAATAGATTTTACTGGATACTATCTCTTACGCTTCTTTTGTTAGAATTCGGAATTCATAGCCGTCAAAGCACCACATGGAACAACTCTTGAGGAAGTAAAGCTAAATGTTGATAGACACTTATCAGACCAGGCTGCTGCCATTCTCGGAAACAAAATGGGTAAAATTGACCATAGTCTAGTGAGGTACCTTTGCCCTCAATAAATGATATGTTTTTCCACTTGCTTTCTTGTCATATGCAAATCATCTTGACCTTTTTTTTTGTTTTTTAGTCGACCAAATTGTGATGCACTTCCAAATGTTCCATCGACTTCTGCTCTCTCAGAGCCTGAGGAACTATATCCCAACAATGAAGTCCATGGCTTGGTTGATGATTTTGCAAAGTATGCTTCTCCGGAGTACTACGATGTAAGCCCCAAGATTACTCTGCTGGCATTTAGTTGGTTTCCACCAAAATACTCTGTGTTACTAAACTGCATAATACCACAGGTTGATCTAGAGTGGAAGCGATTAGGTGGAGATCGATTAACATACACAGAGATGTTGTGCAATGAAGGTATCCAATAACTCCCCCACCATCTTTGAACACTTGATGCATTTACTGAGAATACGTCCTTCACTTTATTTCGTCAGATGAACCCTGACGTGCTCTTTATCAAGATGACACAAGTGTGCAGCCGCAGCAACAACAACAGCAACAACAACAACAGCAACAAACTCCAGAACCATAGCTGAAGAGACTTGCTACATAGATAAGGAAGGAGGATTTGCTACTTATACACAGCCCTTCTCTTACTGATCACATTGGACCAAAACTGTGAGGTATTATTCATTTTGATTCCTCTCGTCCAGTATAGATAGATGCCTACAGTGCTGTATACAATGTACAATGTACATGCATCAAATGAAAATTACTGGAGTCGAAAAACTCTCTTCTTGAATCCTTTTCAGCCATTTGGGGAAAAAATATAGAATTAATGAAAGAATACAACAGTTTCATCTTGACTTCTTGATGATTCAGTACCATCTTAGCTTTCCTGGCCTAACAAAAAACATTTCTTGAGATATATCACACTTTTGTGCTCTCATATGCACACTGTAGTAGATGAGACTAAAACCCAGTGCTTTGGTAATAACTTATAAGTAATTTATCTTCTTCACAAACTTGGAAATTATTTCATCTTTGATCATAATTAGTCGTAGGCATTGTTGCAAGCAAATAATATCTGTCCGAGAATTTCAACAAAAACGGTAGAAGCAATTAAAATATCCTTAGAAAATAGAATCCACACTGACTCAAACAGAGGCTTCTCTTATCTTAATTACCTCTTGTTCCCCACCCAAAAGTGACTTGATGATCTTATCAGTCATACCTTCCTCGAGAGGTAACAAATGTCCTGATCCAGAGATTTCATGGTAACGAATCCATGGAAGCTTTGACGCGATATAACGCTGAAGCTTCACCGGCACAAACTTATCCTCGTCGCCGTGCCATAGGTGAACCGAGCCATTGTTGTTCGGGAATGGATCTTGAAGGTCTAACGGATCGAATTCCCAGCTTGAAAATCCATCATTCAAATCTCGGTGTAGGCTTTCGTATTCACCTTGTTGTCTTGTGTATGCCTGAAAGAAAAAAAACAACCGAAGAACCAACACATCATTTGAATTCAGCTCATTTTTCTGTGCTTGTACATCGATAGATGTGCTTGTACCCGATTTGGTGCGGCGAATCCGAGCTTAGACAAGACCTCCAAGTCCCGATGGGAGAAAATCAAGGGGTTACCGGAGATCACATTAGAGATTGGGAACCATTTCTGAGTGTTCCACCAAAATGTAAGCCAAGGAGCATAGTGAGCTACTCGAAGAGACCACTGATCAGCCGGATACATAAGAGAAAAAGCTTCCCTTGTTATGTCCCCCGGTAAGCTCCTGCTAACCTGTTAAACCAAAAACCGCCCATCAAATTGCATCTTGGCTATGTTTTCAAGAACAAAGTTAATATCTTTGCCCAAGGAGATTCAACAGCAGTACCTGTGAGGAATGTACTTAAGGCATGCCCAAGTGATTTCACCACCCATGGAGAGACCAAAGACATAGAACTTAGGTCCTAGTCCTAGCCCATCAGCTAGCTCTTCTATATCCAATGCTATGCTTCTCGGTGACCGATTTGGGTCAGGATCACTCTCACCATAACCAGGACGGTCTAAAGACACGGTGTATATCCTCAATTCCTCCACAAGATCCTAAATTATGCACAAAGATGCCATTTTTAACTCATGATAGTCATTTAGCTTCACCAAAGACAGAAGCTTTGAATGATGTTCTTTTAATTTTTCAAAAAAGGTTTGACATTTTACGTTTTAACCATGATTCGACCAATGGGGTTGGTGAGGGAAAACTTACCGGCGATAAGAAATGAGCTACGGGGGAATCGTGCATACAAGAATCGAAGCCGTGGATATATATGATCTTGAACTTGGCTTCGTCTCTAGGAATTCCGGATTCCTTGTAAGCCAAATGTCTTCCGTCTCTCAGTTTGATTCTCGGCGATGTCACGGCGGCTCCGCCGGGAGAGCCGACGATTTTCGCCGGTGGTGGTTGGATTGATTGATAAACCCATGCTAAAGCTCCGACGAACGACACCAGGAGAATCGTTTTCAAGAAACCTGCATTACCAAAGAAAGAAGCAATCATTTCCAGATTCCTCAATTTGGGAGTTTTTCTACAAGCTTCACTGCTTGAGAGTGTAATAAAGAATCGTTAAAACTGGTTTTTTTCTGTGAACGATTACTCGAGAAAAATAATTCAGAACATGTGATTGAAAAAGACAAGCGGATAATTCATAATTATTTTATATCTGTGAAGAGTGAAGATCACTAAACAAACACATTTTTTCTCCTTTTAACAAAATATATTTTTCAATGAACAAAACACATGCTCTGTATTCTCTGGTAAAATCAATATAAACCAAATCTGGAAACTTTTTGTCTTTTGAAATAATTGCAAGTTAACCAAATGTTTTTCAGAAAATTAAAAAAGAATGGCCAGAAAAATGACGAGGGGAAGAAGATATATAAATTTCTCCTTCCAATCCAGCGCAACATAAACAAGAACTTAAGAAGGATGAAAATCAGATCTTATTACCAGCTGAAGAAGGTCTTTCTTGATTATTTCTGGTGTGAGATCGAGCAGAAGCTGCAGATTTCTTCTTCTTCTCTGTTCCTTCTCCAGACATTTTATCTCACTCTCTCTCCCTTTATCCTGGAAAAATGTCCCCGAAAATAACTAGAGATAGTAAGAAAACCAAACAAATCAGTAGAAAAGTTTGTTGAGGTGACGGCAGAGCTTGCCTTCTTTATGGTTTTTTGTCCTCATTATCTAGTAGTAGTAGAAATGATTTAATAGTATTAAATTGGATTATCGTTTCTTTTCGTTTTCAGTGGCTGCCTGCAGAGAAGTAAAGATACGTGGACGCGTACGTGACTTTCCAGTTTCAGCTACTTAATGAATATACATGTAACTAATGGCAATGCCATTTACGTTCGGAACTGGAACTCTCTAATTTATACTTCATGATTTCATGAATGTACATGCAAACACCAAAAAGAACTTGTCATTTGCAAAGTTCTCAAATTTGGTTAGTAGTATTTTGAATAATTTTGATTGAACTCGGTAATTAAGCAATTTTTTTTTTGGTCTGATAACCAAAACAATATTTGGTTGATATTTTCCCTCAAGCGACGTAGCTGTGTTTTCTTATCCAACAAAACAAAATATAATCAATCAGTTCTTCATGAATCATTTTTCTAAACTTACCATTTTTTTTTTAAAAAAGTGTTGTTCATGTTGAATTTTAGATTTTGTCATTCTACACTTGTTTCTCAACATCATCAAAATTAGGCTATTGTTGATATTGAAACATATACTAAGATTATGATATTTGAGAAGACCATCTGAGCCTCATATACTAGGTTATATGTGTGTGTGCGCGCGCGTGTTATTAGACGTTGATATATGCAACTTTGGCTGTTGTTATGACTTATGAGCACTGAGCAGCCTCCCTTTCTTCTCTTTCATGTCAATCTAAAAAATCATTTGGATCTTGGTGTTCATTTAAGTTTTTCTCTTTTTTTTTTTTTTTTTACATTTCTTCCATTTAATAAAGCTCAGTGAGCTATCTTATTTCCAGTTTCAATTGATGACTTAATAAGCGATCTTTTTGAACATAAATCTACAAGTTTTTTTTTTTTTTTTTTTTTTTTTTTTCANAATACAATCCTGGTGGAAAAAAAAAAATTTACCTAAATTGTTTATTCCGAAAATATGAGACACTCAAATGAAAGAGAGTTCAAAACGAGTTAAAGGAGAGGGGAGCAATGAGATAACTTGCGGTATTTGGGTATAAGCTAAACTTAACTTTGCGGTATTTAAATTATTCCCAACAATAAGCTAGATTTGGGTATTTAATTAATAAAAATATATATATTTTCTCAACTCTCTTTTATGAGATGTTTAAAATGATGATACCTATTATTTTACTTTAATCTGGCTTGGATATCCGATTATGTACACAATTTGTATGATAGATATAGGCATATAGCTTCTTCACTTGTCAAGATTCCACATGATCGCCACGATGGATATAGGGTTGGCACGGCTAACTTCTCTAGCACATGCCATCAGAGCAAACATACTCGTTAGGTTAGACTGTTAGAGTTATGATTGTCACACATACGGTACCTACGGTCCTACTCGAAGAAGATGCATGATATACTGTACATCCAATCGTTTGTTTTCGGCAAGATAATGCTAGGCGTTACGTTCTTTTTTACGTTTGCTGGTTTGAAAACAGTTGAATGGATACAACTGCAAAAGGTGAATTCAGATTCACAAAAGAAAAACTGAAAAACTATGATTAGAGAAAAAGCAGCCCATTTGAACACAGTTTTGACTTTTGACAATGACTTGAAAACTTTTGATTTTTCTTTTATCATTGGCTTTGAATGGAAGTCCAGATTTAATGCAGAATAAATACAGAATAAATACAGAACAGATCAAATACAGATTGATCTGCAATTAACACACAATCACATTTTTAATGCAGGCCAAAATAAATGCAGGAGAAAAAAATTGATCTGCATACA